>BSSO01004589.1:0-14302 GCA_030267885.1 Mesembryanthemum crystallinum | reverse complement strand
AAAAATAAATTGATCACTAATTTGTGTTAAGTTTGTATGATTAATCCAAAAACAAGGGTATTAAGGACTTTTCACACCCCTCTTAAATTTTGAGCCAAATTGTACTATCCTAGGAGATTATGGGACGGAGGGAGTATGTCTCATGTGCAAAACAGTTTTCCTTTTGTTGTTAAGGGGACAGGGAGGGGCCCACGCGCACATGTCTTTGTCTGCTTGTTTGCCAGCTTCAAACTAATACTTTTTCTTTTTTTTTTTCTTTTTTTTTAGTACTAATACTCTCGCTGAAAGAATAAGAAAACTAAAATTTTCTCCTCATTTGAACTAATACTGTTAATATTATTTCATGAAACTAATACTTTTGCCACTAAAAGTGTTACATTTGGTTTTATAATGAATTCTTTTTAGTATTGAAACTAATACTTTTCATTGTTCAAACTAATACTTGTGTAATTTACGATAATACTTATTTTTTAAACTTTTTTTTGCATATATTAAATTAATACCTTTAATATTGATAGTAATACTTTCTTTTATTCGAACTAATGCTTATACAATTTTTGACTAATATTTTTCCCAACTAATACTCCCTCCGTCCGTTTGAAATGTTGTCAAACCAAATTTGCACAGAAATTAAGAAACAAAAAGAAGGTTTTTTTTTTTTTTTTTTTTTTTGGTCAAACTTTACCCCTTGGAGTATAGCACTTAAATATTTAAATGGAGAGATAGATAGAGAATAAAGAGAGAAAGGGTGAGAAAAAATAAAATCATTTTTAATTGGGAAAGGGGTTTAAAATTGAATTTTTAATATTTTATTTGGTTTATAGTCTAGGGGTAATATTGACAAGTAAGTGGGATAAAGTTGGTTTGATGAACTTATTTTTGGATGGTTTGACAACATTTGAAATAAATGCAGGGAGTACTTTACATCATTCAAACTAATACTCCCTCCGTCCCACCATTACATGGCCATTGCACTATTCATGGCAACAATAAGGATTGGGAAAAAAAGTTTGAGATTGACAATTATACCCTCAACTTGGAGAAAGTAATGACTGGTTTGGGAATTTAATATTTGGGTAAAGATAGTGGGTGAGTGAGACAAAGAGAGTGAGTATTTTATTAATTAAAAAAAAAAATCAGATTATTAGAGAGATAGTGGGTGGGGTTATTTTTGACTTATGTGGAGATGAATAGTACAATGGCCACATTATAGTGGGACAAATATATGCAAACAATGGCCACACATAATAGTGGGATGGAAGAAGTACTAATATTATATTTACATTCGAATTAATACTTATGCGATTTTAAGTAATGTTTTTCCCATTAATAATTTCTCTCATTCAAAGTAGTACTTATGTTCGAAAAAACTAATACTTTTATACTGATACTTTTCTTTTATTCGATCTAATACTTAATTTAAATTAATTATTTCAATACTAATTTATCCTATTGAAAAAAATGAGAAAAAGAGACAAGAGGAGGCTGGGCTCGTGGTGGCTGGGCTGGGGGGTGTCTGGGCAGTGGGTATCTGGGCTGGAGGGGTGAGGTCGGGGTAGCTGGGGCTGGCTCGAGGGGTGGCCGGGTGTTAGAACCCCCTAAGTTTACCTTGTCATTTATCGATTTCCTTTACTTTTTCATGTACTTTACCACTTTCCTTTACTTTTCTTGTCAGTAGCACAACTTGTAAGCATGTCGAAGGGATCTTCCTACATGTCGACCCTTCGATCGTGGCATAGTGAGCCAACTCTAGTGGCGTTTTCGTATTTTCTTTACTTTTCAGGGTGGATTTGAGTATGCGAGTTGTGCATAATTCATGTCTACTCCTGTCACATTCACGAAACCTCATAAGAATCTTTATGGAGTAGTTGCTAATGAACATAGATTAACCAAGCTTCCTACCAAAGAGCTTTTGACATCGGTGAATTGTTGTGTGTCTTTCACTGTGTTGTGTTGCATGTCATAATCTCGTCCCATCGATTTTGAATCCAATCCATACTTCTTGTGTCAAAGGACACTTTTAAAACGTTCCTTCTATATGGCTGGCATGCTCTCACAGTCATGGTCAAAGAGCTGACCGCTGACATGACAAGTGCGCTACCTTGTTGCGTGCTGGGAACAGTGCATCCCAGAGAAGAAAGAAGCCACCGAACCCGAGATTCTATAGTGGAGTCAGAGAGGTGAAGGAGTCCAACTTCCTCTTCGACATGGAACAGTACTTCTGAGCTTGCGAAGTAGAGGAGTCGGTGGTCCTAGTGGATGATGCCAAGCTATGGTGGAGGTCCAAGTACGTAGACATTGAGGCCGGCGCACTGAAGATAGATTCTTGGAGCGTCCTCAAGGAGGAGCTCAAGAGACAGTTTTACCCGGAGAACACTGACTTCCTCACAAGGAAGAAGTTGAAGTCACTGAAGCACACGACTTCCATCGGGGACTATGTCAGAGAATACTCATTGTGTATGCTCGAGGTCCGCGACATGAAAGAGAAGTACCGACTCTTCAATTTCCAGTTCGAATACGGTGAAGAGCGGTAGACAAGGCTCCAACTCCTACACCTTTGGATCCTACAATGCCGAGGCGAGCCGAGCCCGAACTGGGGGAGAGGACTCGAAGAAGCCTGCGAGCTCTCCAGCTAGGTCGAACAAAGGGGCTTTATTCGGCAGAACCATCTCGTGCTTCCTTTGCAAAGGGGAGCACAAGTGGTATGAGTGTCCGCACAAGGGAGAAGTCGACACCATTCAAAGGAAGATTTCCAAGTTAGCCGGGATATCGAGTAATGACGAGAACGGTGGGGAAGAGGCCGATGATACAGAGCAGCCTCAGTTGGGCGCCGTCCACATGATGTATGCCATGGGAAAAGAAACTCATCCAACGAGGCCACGATCCACGGATTTGATGTACGTGGATGCTGCCATCAATGGGAGGAGCGCTTGAGCCATGGTGGACACCGGTGCCACTCACAACTTCGTGTCTAAAACAAAGGCAAAAAGGGTTGAGGTTGAAACTGGAACGAGAAACCGGGAGGATGAAAGTCGTCAATTCAACAACCCAACCGATCCATGGTATTACAAAAGGTGTGCCTGTGAAACTAGGAGAGTGGCGGGACACTTGAACTTCATAGTGGCCCCGATGGACGACTTTAACGTGGTTCCAAGAATGGAATTCCTCCAGACCACCAAGGCGATACCGATGTCTCACTTGAACTCGTTGTTCGTGGGAGCACAACCTTGCCTCATCAAGGCAACCGGATCCGGATCCAAGAAAGATAAGGGTCCGATGATCTCGGCGATGCAGTTGGAGAAAGGACTCAAGAGGCATGAGCCCACCTTTGTAGCTACATTGTCCATGAATGATGATGGGGTTTTTGGCCAGGAACCCCTTGAAGTAATAGAAGTGCTGTAGAGATATCAAGATGTCATGCCTTCGAAACTGCCGGCGACGCTCCCTCCCCGACCTTCATTTGACCATCAGATCAAGATGATTCCCGGAGACATCCCCTCCAGCAAGGAGTCCCTATCGAATGGCACCACTAGAGGTGGCCGAACTTCAGAAACAGTTGAATGAGCTCCTCAAATCCGGGTTTATTCGATAGTCGAAGGCTCCATTTGGCGGGCCTAGTGTTCTTCTAGGAGAAACAGGATGGTAGCTTGCGGTTGTGTATTGACTATCGGGCACTCAACAAGGTAATGGTGGGGAAGAATTTTAGAAACCCCTAAGTTTACCTTGTCATTTATCGCTTCCCTTTACTTCTCCATGTACTTTAATGCTTTCCTTTGCTTTTCATGTCAGTAGCACAACTTGTAAGCATGTTGAAGGGATCTTCCTGTGTGTCGACCCTTCGATCATGGCATAGTGAGTCACCAAGTACTCTAGTGGCGTTTTCGTAGTTTCTTTGCTTTTCAGGGTGGATTTGAGTATATGAGTTGTGCATAATTCATTTCTACTCCTATTACTTTCACAAAACCTCATAAGACTCTTTAGGGAGTAGTTGTTAATGAACACAGGTTAACCAAGCTTCCTACCAAAGAGCTATTGACTTCAATGCTAGTGAATTGTTGTGTGTCTTTCACCGTGTCGTGTTGCATGTCATAATCTCGTCCCATCGATTTTGAATCACGTCCCTTCTTCTCGTGTCGAACGACACTTCTAAGACGTTCCTTGTGTGCGGCTTTAGTAGGCATTTTCGTTGCCTAGGTAAGCGCGAACTAAACGGAGATTATGCTCCTTTTGTCGCCAGTTGCCTAGGCATGCACTTCAAATGCGTAGGTAGGCAAATCTTGAATGTAGGTTCAGCCATTGATTCTTCTTTTCACCTGAGTAGGCTGAACAATGGCCCAGATGGGCAAAAGTATATGACAAATCTCGTGATTGTTTTCCCGTTACTTGGCCTTCTCGGGTCATCTTGCGTTGTCAAACCTTTACCAAACTTTGGGGTATCAAAATTGTCTTGAGAATTCCAAGAACACACAAAATACCTCAAGTAGTTAGAATTAGCTTGATATCATAACCTTTGAGTGTGTTATTTACATAAAAGTTATATCGCACTTATCAGTGTCTGGCCTCACTACAAATTACATGAAATCAAAGGTGTATATTAATGAAGTTTCTGCAAAAGTAAAGGAGAAAATTAGAAGGACACTAGGGTTTCTGGATGGAAATTTACCTATAAGATATCTGAATATGCATTTATCCCCCACTTGATGAAGAAATGCTCAATGTCAATCTTTGGTGGACCAAAATTACTGCGAGAATCACTTCATGGAGTATTAGCCACTAATCATACAGTGGTAAAACTCAACTTATAAACTCTGTGTTGGTAACTTTACTTAGCTACTAGGCCTCTATCTGAGAGATAAGATGTCGACTGTAAGCAAGCTTAGAATGATCGGTCTACTCAACCTCAATTCAATATTTCGAACCTTATATAGAAGGATTTTCCGTACCATCTTCTTTGACATATACCGCAGTTGAAGCATCTAATGGAGAATTTGGTGTCTTTCTAGTCAGTAATGGAAGGAATCATCCTTATCGTTGTAAAGGACCTGGTCGACTGTACAACGTAGGTTACCCATCTCCTTTAAGAGGTCGAAGAAGTTTGGTAGGTAGGCTCGTTACTTCTCCCACTCTCAGCAGCTGCAAGAGGTCGACTGCAAACCTTACTTAGGAGGTCCTTTAAGAGGTCGAAGTAATCCTTTAAGGGGTAGACTCCATTACGTTACGTCTCCCATGGGATAGGTGCATTACATCTCCCACACTCAACAACTATAAGAGATCCCCTTTAAGTGGTCGACTCCACAATGTTACTTAACTTTCCTCTTCGCTTATGCTCGAGTCCCTTTACTCGTAAGAGTCAGCTCAACTCCTACTGCTTAAACTCCCTCTCCCTAACGGTCGAGTCCCGTCTTCGAATAAGCAAAAGCCCGAGTCAATCGAGCAAGGGACCTACCTAACTAAGCCGATAAAATGAGATGACTGGTTCCCAGACATCATCGCGTATTAGTCACAAATGAGACGAGACCGCGCATAATCAACCTTTAGGAAGAGGTATGTAGGAGCACTCATCATAGCTCAAGACGCTCAACCCAAGAGCTCCGTGAGTTTCATTGGTGGCCTAACTATGAGCTCATTCGTTAATATGGTTACATGGGTCCTTAAGAAAACCCATTAGTTATCTTTAATTGCTTTCATTTAATTTTTTCCCAAATATACGAATTGGTTATTAGGATCAATTATTTAAAGGCTAATTATAAAGCCTTAGATTTAATTAGAATCTAATATATTGTGTTTTGTTTGTTTTGCAATTGCCACCATATTTTAGTAATATGGAAACCGCGAATACATCGAACACGAATTAATATCTAGAAAGATACCATGATCGAGCCAAGTGCGCCCTACTCCCATTATAGGGCGTGACTTCATGTTGCCCAAAAGAGACTTGAGTTCGGGGATGTGAAATCTACTTAAATGGTTCAAAAGCTTTGTCATTGTGTTCACATGATGTTCAACATTTTAGCCCAATTTCTAGTTTATGTGTAGGTGATTTATGCTTTGAACAAGTAAAGGTGATCGCTTTGATGCCAATGAATGGATTCAATTGGGTGAACTGAACCCATTTAGAGCCAATATACATGAATGAAATCAATGGGTGAACCGCAAGCTCTTGGTGCATTGATTTCATTTAGGACATTTTACAAGTTACATGTTTTGTCAAATGATAGATTAGATGTGCACGATTTATTTAGTAATGTTTACCCCAGTGAACATGAGATTCAATTCGTGAGAGGTTCATTTAAATCTCAAGAAAAGTAATTTAAGCCAAGAAATCACATAATAAACGTCATCTAAGAGCTAATCATGATAAGAACAAAAACATGTCAAAATGAAGAATGAATAGGAAAAGAGGTTTTCACCGAAGTAGAGTGCCCTCGCGATAGCTCCTTGGAGTAGAACACCTTTTTGCTTGAGTATGATCTTGGCAAGATCTCGGTCCTCGGAGGATGTAAATGGGTGCTTGAGTTGTGTTTGATTTGGTGGTGCTTGGGTTTGATTTGTGGTGTTTGGAAAGGTGGCTTTTTGTAGTGCTTGGGTGTAATTTGTGGTGCTTGGATAGGTGTTTGGGTGATGATGGTTGAATATCATTGAAGGTGGATGAAGGTAGAGATGAGTTGGGTGTGAATTCTCCTCAAAAGGATCACTCTAAGCACTTAGGATTAGTGCAAAAGAATTCTCTAATTGCTTCAAATTTCCCCTTGCTTTGAGGTTGAGCTCTCAATTCCCAAGCTTGCTCCCTTTTGGTGTGAATTTTCCTCAAAAAGGCGGGTCTAGTGTTTAAAACCCTCTAATTAATTCAAATTACACCTTAATGTTCGAATTTGAGCTCTCAAATGTCCACCCTTGAGAATGAAGGGGAGATGACATATTTATAGGGGATCAATACTTCGCAATCAAGCAAGGCCGAACAGCTGTTCCAGGCCAAAACGTCGCGTCATCTCAGGGATGCTCCCGCCGGTTTGGCGGGGGTGAGGCCGGTCTGGCCTTGCCCCCGCTCAACTGGGGAGCGTGGTCAACGGTATGGCGCGCATCTGATTGGCCGACAACTGAAAGTCACAGCGTACTTATTTTCAAAATCGTTGGTAGGAGCCGAGGATGATCTTGTCTTTAGGTGTTCTTCATTTCCAATTCGTCTATTGTTATTGTCATCGGGCGGGGTGAAGACTTATGAGACACCGAGTGGGGTGTCTACAGAAGCCCCCACTTCGACTGAGCTCGCGGGGAAGAGCGGAAGTCAAAGTAGTCCGAGACCCGCCTGGGATGGTGAGTCTGGATTGTTCTTGGGGAAGGACATGTGTGCTAAGGTGGATAGCCACCTGTTGAATGAGAGGAACGAATTGGATTTCGTTCTCCTAGATAGCTTAAAAGGTTTGTTGGAAAACCTGTTTTGCGAATACCGAGTCAAATCGGGTTTAATGTGTGTTGAGGTGAATGTCCACCTGTTGAATGAGAGGAACAAATTGGATTTCGTTCTCTCAGACTGCTGAAAAGGTTTGTCGAAAAATCGGTTTTGTAAGTACCGAGTTAAATCGAGTTTGGTGTGTTTTAAAACCGTGTCGGTGATGCTTCGCTGGGGAAGGGTTAAATGCTTTGTGAATGTTGAGCCGTGTCGGGCGCTTCACTAAGGAGTAAATGAATTTTGATTTTGCAAATACCGAGTTGAATCGGGTTTTAAGTGAGAAATCAATTGTTGAATGGAAGAGACGGATAGACCACCGCTCTCCCAAACTGCTTAAAGAGTTTTGTAAGGAAGTGGTTTTCCACTTGTTGAATGAAAGAAATGGATGGACCACCATTCTCTCAAACTGCTAAAAAGGTTGTAAAAACCTGCTTGGTTTTTAAGTGAATCGTCACTTGTTGAATGAAGGATCGGTTGTGCTACCGCTCCCTCAGATTGCCGAAAACTTTTTTTAGAAAAACGATTTTGTGAATACCAAGCCAAGTCGGGTTTAAGGTGGTTTCGTTTGAAAATTTTGTTTTGAAAGTACCGAGCCAAATCGGGTTTAACACTCCGCGAGTGAGGCGAAAAGATTTATAAAAGTAAGCCCCCTTGACAGGGATGCTTAGAACTCGGAGTTCGCTCATGCTCATGCCTCAGGAGTAGGATGCTCCTTGTTTTGGAGGTATTTGCTTTGATAGAGTAGAGTGCTCTATTTTTCGATTGCCCTTGCTTAATGGAGAGCTCCCGAGGCACACAAAGAGTATCATGCATGGAATGTAGATAATGTGTGCGATGTATGAAAAAAATATGCATGGAGCATGTAGTGATAACATGAAACACATGACGTGTGAAAGCACGGATCTTGCGATATGAGGTGACATTAAAGGACGGACCTTGTGAATGTGCCATGAGAAGATAATAAGGATGCACCTTGTGAGTGCGCGGTGCAATATGGGACGGACCTGGTGAAAGTGTACATGTGATGTGGGACGGATCCGATAAAGTGTTTTTGTGACATAGGGAGGACCCGTGAAGTGTTCATGTGATATGGGGCGGACCCATGAACTGCTCATGTGATGTGGGGCGGACCCGTGAAGTGATCATGTAATGTGGGGCGGAACAGAGTGGAGAAGTGATGCTAATAAGATGTTAACTCATGCAAGATGTATGTGATGTATATGGGCCTTTGAGGCGATGAAGGGTTCTAAAATGTTATGTGGATGACTATGCACAAGCTCCATGCAACTTGACCATGGGGTGGATGTAAGTAGGATGCAATGTAAAGAATGCAATGTTTGGGATGATGGATTTCAAGGCATGGTGTGATATAAGATATGCAATGTTGGGGAGACAGACTCCAAGTGATAAACAACTTTTATTTGTGAAGAAATTTCATGCCAAGTGTCCCTCAAAAGCCAAGATTGTCATGACGAGTAATAGTGCTATGGAGGCGAAGAAGGAGCCCCAATTTTGGAGTAGGGTGACCAATTGACACGGCCACAAGTGCACGGGTTTATCATCGTAATAAAATAAGATCGTCTCCACAGGGAATTAGTTACTTCAACTACCGATTTAACCTAGATTTTACACAAGATAAGCCGAGACAGTTGATTGTGGTTGAGAATGATTGACAAGTAAAACTAAAACTAAAAGAAATCAACTAGAGTTCAAGCAAACGAGATTTGGATAATGATGGAGGGGATTAGAGCTAGGTCTCACCCACTTACAATGTTTCAATGCGATAGATGATAATCAAGTGTGCAATTTTATGAGTTAATACAAAGAGGCACCAAATCAACTAGTAACCAAGGGCCTCTCTCAAGGTCACCAAGGAAGTGCCTAATCTTCCCTAACAACCTACTTTCATGGTGTTAAAGTCAATCAAACCCATTAAGAATTATTTGGCATAGAACCCCCAATTAGACCTAACATGCTTTCGTGGTTAAGTCACCTTGTTTGGACTTTGCAACCCTGACAATCAACTCTCCCCTCCCAGGGTTTAAGCTAATTGCATAATAAACCCAAGCTCTCACTTAGGCATTTCATCAAACACATGGAGTGCACAAAGCCAAATATGCACCAAGCTCAATTAATTACAACTAAATCACATCATCTAAACATCAAAACATCATAAATGGGCTAATCCCAACTCTAATGAGAGAAATTAGCCACTAATCATCATGAAAATAACATCAACTAACATAAATTGAAATGAGTTCAACATTAAAAAGTATGAGAGAAAAACAATTCGAAGCTAAAAGAGAGAAAAGAGAAGCTTACAACCAATATTTGTCAATAATCTTCTCCAAACTAACTAGGATTAACTTAAATCTAACAAAGCATTAACTGTGATCTAGAGAGAGAAAGAGAACTAAAAACCTAGAAAAAGTGGGCTTAGCAAAACTCTCCCAAAAAAGAACCCTAAAAGTGGCTTATATAGGCGCAAAAACGGCCGAAGTACACGGTCCAGGGGGAGGTACACGGACCGTGTATCAGTCCGTGTAAAGCCCACTGACCAAGTTTGAGCTCGTTGGAAAACCAAGATACAAGGTCCAACGGGGGCCATACACGGACCGTGTTTCAGGCCGTGTATCCCCCCTGTAGTCTACTTCCAGCTCTATTTACACCATTTTGCACTTGGAATTTGGAAAAAATATAAAACATGAAAGTTGTATCCCTTCTTCTTATCTTTCCACATCCTTTTGAACCGCCTAATTTGGAACTCTAACGAAAAAGTTATGGCTGAAATACAATACAGGTGTCAAAACCGCGAAAACTACAAAACTAACTCATTTCTCCAAATCGTGCATAGAGCTTGCCACCTTCCATTGCATCAAAATTCATTGTGTTCCTTTGCTCAACTCTTCTCCTCTTCATGTCCTTCAATTCTTCACTCCTCCACGTCCTCAGGCCTCGATCGGGTCTCTCGTTAACATTATTATTGCACAAACAAGAGCAAGATACCCCAGAAGCGTAAAGAGGAACAAATGGAGGGAAAAGGAAACGAAAAGAGGAGTAAAAACAACAAATCAAGGCAAGATAGGGTATGATTTCAACACAGATAATCGTTAAATATCCACTTTATCACCAATGTTTGTACTCTCTTCTTGTGTGGAAAACTCTGAGTCGAAGGTTGACACTAACTCATGGGTGAGGGGAATGGAAAGCCCTCGGTTTGGAATGGATTTTTGAAGCACCTCATCGTATACGCAAATGCGGAGGAGGTATCGACGGAATCATTGATCCAGAGATGGTATATTTTAAAGGCGAAAGCCCTCACTTCGGAGTTGGGTAAACAAGCTCAATGAGCATCGTGCTAAGGGACTCGGGGTCCATAAATGTTAGTGAATCATGATAAAAGGGATGAAAGCCCCCGACTTTGAATGGGAATCTCAGATGCACTTGATAGATGCCAAAGAATGCTTGGTGACTCAAGGTGATGATGGCTACGGGAGCCCGAGAATTGAGTGATAAAACTGATCCGAGGTAGAGAGTCCCGGGTAGAAGTGTGGTGTTGTGAAGGGAATTGGGTTAAGTGCTAGAAAAAGAAAACAATAGATGTTTTGTGGGAAATTATGAAGGGTTTGCAAGTTCGAATCCAAGTCCTAAGCTACAAGAAGGGGTAAATCATGGAGATGTTAAGCCCTTAAAATTATCAGTTGCCTTTAGTTGGTGATCGCGCAGGGCCTTTATAAGACTTGTGTAGTTGAGTGATTATTATGGCCGGGCCTCATGAAGGTTACCTACGTATCCAATGTGAAATCAGGCCGACGTAGTTCATGGACTTTTGTTTGTTTTGTGCCCTAAATTTGCGTGGCTCATTGTCTTGTGTGATCGTCCAGCGGGCTTGCCAATTTTGCCTAAGTCATTTGGAGTGAACGGGCTTAGCCGGCGTTTGATGCCCTAACTTTTGCCTAGGTCGCCCTTGTGGGTTTTCGACCTAGTGGGCTATTCTTTTTGTATGGTGGACACACCTATTGATCATACCTCTAGGAGGGATTTGTGGTTGTAATGTTAGGCTAAGGTGCGGGTTTGCCAAAGAAAGGTATATCAAGGCTCAAAATTCCCGTGATGAAGCCCCCAGTGTGTTGGGTGTCACTCCTTATTTCGAGGAGGTGGACTTCTTCTTTTTGTTTTGGGCTTTTGCCTCTTCTGTTTTTGATTTTTATATTTTTTTTGCTTTTGAACGTCCAACCCCTCTCATGGAAAGTGACGCCGTTGCACATTGCTTAATCCTAAGGTTTAGGATGGATGTGGTCTGAGAAATGAAAAAGCCATGTGTTTAGGCTCAAATGAGTTGCAAATGATGTTTTATATTGTGGGTAAAAGAGGTGTAATGTAGGGAGCCAAAATGAATGCCTCATGTCCTCAGTATGATCTTAAAGGTGTGTGTCCCTTGTCTTTTGTTTTTCCTTTTGTTTTGGACCTTCTCAATTAGTCCTTTATGGTCCTTTGTAATGTGTGATCATGTTTAGCAACTCAAATTTATCATTGGGCTCAAAATCATGGAGATGTAAAAAAAAGGCTCATTTCATTGATGTAAAAGAAAGCTTATAGTGCATGAAAGAAAAGGACTTGAACTTGATAAATGAAAGAAAGGTAAATGACTTTCTAACATGGACTAGACTCAAACACTCTTAGCTCGGGGCTCACGGAGGAGAGATGATGCCATCGTCGATCAAATCTTGGATGTTGTGCCTTAAGTGCATGCATTCTTCGGTGTAGTGGCTGTTCCCTTAGTGGTAGCCGCAATATGCATCGGGGTTCCAATTCTTCCCCCTCTTGACAGGGTCCGGAGTGGGATTGATTGCCATGATGAGGCCTTCTTCGAGAAGCTCTTCAACGACTTGCTCTCGTGGTAGGCTAAGAGGTGAGTATGTTCTCTTGGTCCTTGTAGCGATGTAGTTCACCGGAGGGGAAGGAAGAGGACTTTCATCGTCCGAGCTATCATAGGATTCATGCCCCTCGTCTTCTTGAGGGAAGAAGTCATATGTGATGGTGGTGTGTTCTTGAGTCAAGTGGTCGTCTTCGATGAGCATGCCTACGTCATTGAGTTGTGAATAGGCGCTTACGGCCTGGTACTTCAAAGGCTCATAGTATCTCGGTTAGAGGTTCTTGATGAGTAGCCTTACTTGCTCCTTTTCGGAGGGACGGTCAATCACCTCGGCTACCTTTATCCTCCATCTATTGGCAAAGTTGGTGAAGGTCTCATCGTCCTCTTGTCTTGTGATCTCAAGCTCTCTTAGGGTCATTGGAGGGATGACGTTGTCATAGTAACGAGATGAACAATGTGGTGAGGTCTTCCCACTTTTGGATCTTGTGTGGACCCAAATTAAACAACCAAATTTGAACGAGTGTGTCTAAAGCTTGGGAAAAGATGTGCACATAGAGGGATTTGTTGACGCCCCTTAGGCTTAGAGCCATGATGAATGCCCTTAGATGGTCTGGAGGGTCGTCGGTGCCTTTGAAGATAGGCACCTCTTGTATGGAGAACCTTGTCGGGAGTATAGCCTTGATGTCGAGGGCCACTTCTTCGGTGTTGACTAGAAAGTCACCAAAGATTTGGGTCTTGTTCATGACATTTTCGATGTGGGCAAGCTTAGCCTTGAGGGTTTTGACTTCTTCACTCTCGGGAGGTCGGGTGCCTCTCTCTTGGTCGCGTTTTGCCTCTAATGTGTTGAGGCGAAGGCTCAAGTCTTGGAGTTGTTCAATGATTTGTTCGAGCATTGCGTTGGTCGACATGGTACCGCTTGTCCTTGTGAGCTCTTGACTTAAGACGGTCACAAAGGCAAAGAAATGATTTTGATGAGAAAAAGTGTCGTGCTAACTGTGATACCCCAAATATTTCTACATTATTTATTAATTATTTCGTAGGATTATTTGAAATTATTATCATTCAATAATAAATATTAAATTCTTATAATTAATTCTCTAAGTAAATTGAGAATTATTTTGTTTAATTATTTAAAATGAGTTTTATTGGATTAAAAAGCCTTAATCCTTGTTTTAATTATATTGGGCTTTTAAAACTCGATTAGCTTAAGGAGAGGATTGGATTAGACAGTATGGGCCTTAGGCTCGGGCTTAGGTCAACTAGGGAAGCCCTAATCAACCCCCGACGCCTATATAAGGAACCCATGGGGTTCATTATTCACTTTATAATCCCCTCAAACTCTCTCTCTAGGTATTTCACTTTCTCTCTCTAGAATTCCCCTCTCCTTCTCTTTAGCTGAGTTGCTTGGCCATGTAGGGCCAAGGTGGAGGGCCATTGTGGCCGGAGATGGGTGGCACAGCCTCCCCCTCTCTCTTTCTTTTTCTTTTTCTTTTCTCTCTCTTCTCTTTCTCTTCTCTTTTCTCTTTCTTTCTCTCTCTCGCCCGCATCTCTCTTCCCCCTCGTTTGGCGCGCCACCGGCAGCGGCCCTGAGGCCACGCTGCCGGTTGGGGTGGCGGCAGAGATGGCCGGCCCAGAGGCCTGGGCCATCGCCACGACCATCCCCTCCTTTCTCTCTCTCTTTCGCCTCTCTTTCTCTCCCTTCTCTCGCGCGTAAGGTGGCGCCAGCCACGCGGCTGGTGACGGTAACCTCCCACCGTTCGTGGCGCCAGAAGGTGGCCGCCAGCCACCCAGCCGTGGTGGTTGCTGGTGGTGGTTGTGGGTCTTGGTTGTTTTGGTGTTTTGATTTTCTTGGAGAATAAGTTAGGGTTTTTTGTTTTTGAAAATAAATTGTTTTGATTTTTATTTTCAATAAAGATTTGATCTTTTAATTCTGAAAATTAATTTCAGTAATTAGAAGTTATAAAATTGTCATTTTT
>BSSO01004588.1:0-14307 GCA_030267885.1 Mesembryanthemum crystallinum | reverse complement strand
ATTTCAATATTGAATAATAATAAAAATAAATAAATAAATTATTATTACAATATCTAATTTCCTAATCATGAATTCTCATTCTTTCAATGTGGTGAAAACAATATTCACACTCACAATATTACAATCTATCTCACACCTCGAAGTTCAGCAGGAAAAAACACAATCATTTGGAGTTTTAGAAAAAAATAATAATTAGTGATGCGGTACAAATCTGATTTGGGCTGTGTTACATTGATGCTACATCCATATCAGATATGGAAGAATTTGTCCATATCAGGTGGGCCCACACTTTATTGAGATGTTAATACTCCAAACGGAATAAATAAGAATTTGTAAAAAAACAATTTATATCGTTGAGTCTTAATATCCGATAGTGGTTATAACAATTGTGAGGCCCACCTGATATACACAAACTACATCAATATCACATATGGATATAGCATTACTCTTTAAATGAGTTTGATTTGTTTCACTTAACTGGGTATATTCCCTCTGATTTTGTGTTAGTTCTTGAATAATTTGAAAGCAGAGTTGGAATTGATGCAATCTTTGCTACCCCCTCCGTCCCACCCATACGTTACCAAACCAACAATTAAATTGTACCACCCACACGTTACCAAACCAAATAAATCCTCATAACCTCCCCTTATTATCCCTCCACTATCTCCAAAATACAATAAAAATCTCATTTCTCTCTCCAATCACACTCTCTCCAATCACTCTTTCTCTCTTATGTTTTTCTATCTCTCTCACATTCTAATATTTTATTATTTTTCATTTTTTCTTCCCCTCTCACACATCATTGAAGGGCATAAATGAAACATTCAACCAATTGAAATTTGCATTAAAATTCGCACCCGAAATGGTTTGGTAACGTATAACCGAGACAGAGGGAGTATTTTTTATGTCACAAAAACTTATATGGGCAGAGCTCTATTGATGCAACCACATTGACCAATGATTTGATCTGCTTCGTTTCTCCCCTAACACAGAGAAGACGGGTGAGAGAGTGAGTGAAGGGGAAGAAAGTTACTCACTCCGTCACGTCGCACCTTTTCAAACCGTTTTTGGTGCGGAGTTTAATGAAAGTTTCAATTGATATTTTTTCCACTTTTATCCTTTACCATTGAGAGAGTGAAAGAACAAAATAATAAAATAATGAGAGAGAAAGAGTGATTGGAGAGAGAATTAGGTGTGTTTTAAAAATTCTTTTTTATTAAGAGAAGGTGTGAATGAGAATATTTAATGGTATTTTGGAGATAGTGGAGGGGTAATATAGGAAGGTTATAGGGATTTATTTGGTTTGGAAACATACAAGTAAAACAAGTATTTTATTGGTTTGAAAACGTGTGGGTGGAGACAGAGGTGTATTGATATGCTTACATAATGACAATTGACTGAGAATGGTGGTGGTGTGGATAGCGAACTTGGTTGGAAAAGATGGAGGACAACAATGAGCATGCACATATTTATTTTCAAGTGCAATTTCATAGTGAAAAAGAAGAAAAAATAATTTCCACATGCACAATTTCTCAACCAAACCATACATGTCACAACTCGAAAATGGAAGACAAAAAACGAAAGATACATACTACTGCAATAAGATCTCAAGCAGACTTCGTATAGGAATAACACCGCCACGGGATAAAATACCGAACGAGAGGCAGAAAATCAGTAACAGACCAGCAAAAGAAGCATATAAAACAAATAAGTGGAAATGGACTCCATCGATGTTGAGTCCACCGTCCTCAAGTTTATTAATCAACAAACAACACCACCACCACCACCACCTGGGCCGCCACCACCACCACAACCACCACGATAAGCTTACTGTGTTCCATGAAAATGATAGAACTTTTAGTCGTCGGAATCACTTTGGCATGGGTGAGACAACAATGGATGACACTTGCGGAACATGGACAGGATAGTTATGGATTTCATCCATCCAAGGGTTCTTCTCTTTAGCTGGATTGATGGTACGCAGCGCCTTCCACACAGCACTATTACATTTAAATCCCGACCCAAACCCGATCTGCCAAGTCCTATCACCCTTTTTCATCCTTCCTTTAGCCTCGGTATAAGCCAGTTCATACCACAATGAGCTACTGGAAGTATTCCCGAATCTGTGTAGGGACATCCTTGAAGGCTCCATATGCAACTGAGTAAGCTCAAGATTCTTCTCCAGTTCATCCAGTACGGCTCTTCCTCCTGCATGAATGCAGAAATGCTCAAAAGCCAGCTTGAAATCAGGTATATATGGCTTAATCTTCTTTGCTCGAAACACCTTTCTCATGACCAATGTGGCGAAAAATAGTAGCTGCTCAGATATGGGAAGAACTAAGGGACCGAGGGTCGTGATGTTGGCCTTCAGAGCCTCCCCTGCCACAGCCATAAGGTCTTTTGAAAGGGAAACACCACGATAACTGCACTTATCCTCCATCTGGTAAGCACATTCATAGCTCTTATCGTCTGCACCTTTGTGCGTGCGGACGACGTGGATGAGTTGATACTTTGATCGACGGCGATCTGTACGCTTGTTGGACAGGAGGATTGCTGCACTGCCCATTCTGAAAAGACAATTTGGGATGAGCATCGAACGGTCGTTACCACAGTACCAATTTAGTGTGACGCTCTCCATACTGACAACCAAAGCATAGGAGTTGGGATGCACCTGTACATGAGGCAGCAAAATGGAAAGATATAATGTTTCAGAACCCAGTAGTTAAAAGAACCACTACTAATGCATGGTTATATGGTTTTCTGCGAAATGGAATTGTTCATCACTATGCAATAGGGGAGGCTTAGGGTAGGTAGTAGCACACCTCCCACTTGTCCTCAGAAAAGATCTAGGTTTGAGTCACACTTTCCTCAAAGAAGGAGCTTCCATACTATTCAAATATTTAAAAAAAATAATAATAATAAAAAAAATTATGCAATGGCCTGTTTTGCAAAACATGTCCAGCAATTGGGGCCAAAGATTATTTTGATGTTGTCGAGCATTGTCTCCGATTGTGGCCAAGTGTGCAGTTGCTTCAGCGACTGATAATATGATATGGCAATAGCATGTAGCATAGAGTTGTTGCCCACCATTGTACACGCCTATACCATCATCCAACACTTTGAGGTTTGTCTAGTGGTTAGTCGGCCTCATAACAAGGTGTACATGAATATGAACTTTGAACCATGCTCCTCAAAAAGCAATCCTAGATATACAAGAGCCAGTGGCTTACTATTTGAGTAGTACTACCCTATCAGCCCCAACTCTAAGTAACCCCCACCATCATCTAAATGTTAAAAACAATAAAAGAGAAGTAATGTGCAATCTGTTGACAATTATGAAAATATAACATGAAGTAATGTGCATTCAAGAAGCTTGTAGGTCAATAGTTACTGGTGACCACTTATCAGCCGAGTTCCCTTGCAGAAGTCCCGCGATCAAATCTCCACATCAAAGGTTGTGGAATTTGTGGGGCTACACAACTGGGCTGACTGGCCCAGCTGGGGGGTCGGGCATGGGGTTTGGCCATTTCGGCCCATTCGATTACTGTCTTGGCCCATGATGGTTGGGCCAGTGGGCCAGCTTGTTATATAAATAACAAAGGAAAAAAAAGAAAAAAGAATGCCAAATCAAGTAATTAATTGAACAAACAAATAAATGAAGTTGGTTATCCATTCTAAATAATACTACTAAATATGTAGAAACAAAATCAATCAGATCTACAAGAAACAAAATCAATCAAATCTACACGAATCAAAATCATATTGATTTTTGCTATCTTTTCCTGGAAACACTACAAAATCCAACCAGTGTTTGTATTAAATTCCACAACTACACAATCCGAAGAAATTAAATGCTACATGAGCCCTCTGTCACACGTCAAGAAATAACTACCACAAAAGAGGACCCTTCAGAACATGCTCAGTTATCCCCAATGACTACTGCCATTAAAAAAGGCCTTCATTTACTTATGGAGTTATGATACTAAAGCTTTCCAAGTTGTACATTCAGAAAGGTAAAATCTTTTAACATAGCATTAATAACTGCCTTCTTCAGTGGAAAATGGGGAGGGACCCAAAAAGAAGAAGAAAAAAAAAAAAAAAAAAGAACAACACCCAACTGCCTTCCGACATGGGAGATTAACTAGTAATTACCATAAATGATTCACCAACCACATCCAACCCACTGTTGGTTTTGGCTTTGTTTTCTTTCCTTTTATTTTTCCTGCAATAACTTGGCAGATCATAACATTTTGAGGTTTTGAACTTTTTANAAGAAATTGAGATAAAATTTAATTAATGTTTAAATGTGTGGACAACAATATTCTGACATTTTGTAGTTTGTATGACAATATGCTTTTTTTTTTTTTTTGTGTGTGTGTGTGCGCGCGTCCGAACACCTATTGGCTCTTGGATACAATAGGAAGATGCGAAGTCAATATAGTATGTTTATGTTATGTGAATTTCGTAGCAATCGCATTCTGCAGAATGTTGGTCTAGTACTTCATACAGTATAATTTAATGCATTTATGTTGGATTTCAAATTGTTAAGAAATACCATCTAATAAAAGTTTTAAATAAGTTGAATGTGGCCAGGCCAAAACTTATATCTTAAACACAGTCATTCCGCAATGAATAATTGGGAAATCAAATGCTCTCAGAAACCAAAACATTGTCTAAAATTTTCTGTAACATTTGGAAACAGGCAAGTAAATTTACTATTCTTAACAAATATACACACATTATAACTAGAACACAATTGCTAACATAATAGGATCAATGTCCTCATTGTTCATTTGATTATTCTGTGTTGTTCATTTGATTTCTCAATGATTTTCATTTGTAAATGAGTCAGTGTACAAACCCCGCGGTTACATTGGCCAACTAGAGTTTGATTTTATACAACACAATTAATTTAAGACACAATGGTAAGTTTACATACATATGTGTGAACAACGGATTTATTATAACCAAAACTTTCGAACATTCCCTACAAGCTAAAGCAGGCAACTTAGAACCACTTCGAATAGAGCATTAGCTTATAATAAATATTGGTACTCGGTAGCATTGATAAGACTATGACTTTGAATTGATATAACACTGTTTATGAAGTCGAAATATTAGCACATATAACAAACTTGACAACAACATAAACAGTGTCATATCAATTCATACTTCGTGGGGAACAATTGTCAAAAATAATAAACACTGTTTGTAATTTTGTCAAAATATTAGCACCAATATTTATTATAAACTAATGCCCTATTCGGAATTTGACAACTACAGTTCAAAGTTCTATAGAAGACAATTATTATAAGCTAATGCCCTGTTCGGAGCAATTGTCAGCATCACAAAGAGTTGCTAATACTCCCTCCGTCCTATTGTAACTTAGACAGTTTGACTTACACGGTCTCCGATACAACACTTTGACCATTGATAATTATAATTATATAAATTAAAAGATTATAACAAAATTATATTTGAAAATACTACTACAATTAAGATGAATCTAAATTAAATTTGTACATTATATTTCATTATATTTTTTCATAAAATAATGGTCAAAGTTCTTAACTTTGACCTCTAAAGTCAAACTGTCTAAGTTACAGTAGGACGGAGGTAGTATTAGACAACATCATAAATAGTGCTAATATCAAAAAATTCATAGCCATATCAATGCTACCGAGTACTGACAACCAACATTTATTATAAGCTAATGTCCTGTTTAGTGTGGTTGTAAGTCGCCACCTTTTTAGTTTTGAGAAAAATTTCAACTCTTTGTGAAAATTTAGTTTAAAATTGATTCTTTTTTTTGTTTTAACCTTATAAATGTTACTTAATAATCAAAACTGAAAACCAAAAAGTGTGTAGTTTCCAAATAATGGTTTTTAGTTTCCAAAATAACTTAAAACTAAATACTAAAAAACACACCCTAGAAAAAAGTCTAAGCTAACCTATATTTGCATTAAAGAATCAAAACAACTAAGCACTAATATCAGATACTCAGGAAACAAGACAAACTATCATAGCATTAGAAAACTGCAAAATTATTAAAAAAAAAAAAAAAAAAAGAAAATTGCAAAAGCAGACCTGAAGAAGTTCTTTGGCAAGATCTATAGAAATGAGCCCAGCACTGCAGCCCATCCCACCAAGATTGAAGCTGATAATATTCCCCCTAAGTTTGTAATGGTTCACAATCATGGCAGACAAAGAAGGCAAGGGATTGAACAGGCTGCAATTCACTATAACTATCCCAATGTCCTTGGTTTGCACCCCTGTCTTTGCTAGCAGATCATCAACAGCTCCAAACATCATCATCTGCGCCTCCTTCCTGGCCTCGTCAATGGTTGGCTTTGGAGGGATCTGTGTCACAGACTCTGGCAAGTATGTCTCATCCCCTAACCCTGACCTCTCAAAGATCTTCCTCTGGAATTCGACATTCTGTTGAGTGAATGTCCCATAATTCACTATCCTATCCATGCAGATTGCTTTGGTGACTTTAAGAGATGGGTCGGGCTTATAACATGCATAATCAACTAGGTACACCTTCTTTGGGCGGCTCATGATGTAAATTGTGGCCAGAAAGACCAATAGGGCAGAGCATAAAACAACTGTGAAAAGATTGAGCACAAGGAGATTCCATAGCTGGCCAAAGTCTTGGGTGGCAATTACAGCTGAGAGAGGAGCTGCAGAAAAAATGGCTAGAAGGGGGATAAAGACAATATACATGGCATTTGAGATGAGATAATGGTAGCCAAGCTTCACATATTTCAGTTTAACTGATGACTGGAAGCCTAGGATGTTCTTTTTTGTTGAGTTTGTGCCTTTCACATCTTGATCAGCCATAGTTGATTTTGGGAGGGGGGTGATGGGGAAAAAAGAAAAGATCTTAGAATCTATATAAAGAGGAAAGTGGGATTTTTATGTTGATATATTTTTATTTTATTTTTTTGGTGGAAAGGAAAATGGGAGTTGAAGTTTACTACATGATAATTCACCTCCACACTTTATAGCCACAAGAGGAAATAGCAAACATTAAATTCATGAAGCCAATGTAGGTTTTGGGGCCTGCAGACCTATTAACTGCTGTTTGACCTAAGATTCAGTATTACTATAACAAGGAGAAAATGAAGTTAAGTTAAAATGGGAGTGCAGAGAAAGAGGGGCAGTGGGGAAAAGAAAGTGTAATGTTGGCTTTGCACAAGGAAAAATGTAAAGGTGCATTGTTTAACAGAAGAAGTGACTATGGCTTAGCAATGGGGCCATACACATGACCTCAACTTTACCTTATCTTAGGAAGATACATGGTCCTTCTGAGAGTAATGAAACTTAAAGAACAGCTGTACATTGATCAATGTGAAATGATATAGCTTAGTTAGGAGTGAGAGAAAGATGAACAGTGGGAAAAGAAAGTGTAATATTGTGTAGCATAGGGAAAAATGTAAACGTGCATTGTTTAACAGAAGAAGTAACTATAATGGACCATACACATGACCTCAATTTTACCGAAGCTTAGGAAGATACATGGTCCTTCTAAGAGTAATGAAACTTAAGAACAACTGTACATCGATGAATGTGAAATGACATTTTTAAAGATATTGTTCAATGGCTTAGCCGGTTTCGTGGATGGATATAAGAGGGTAAACAAATTGTGGGTGCAAATAAAAGTGTTCAAAGTGCAATGCTGAGACTGAAAATCCAAATAAATTCTAATTGTTTTGGTACATGGGAACAGAGAAAAGGTTGGGTCTGAGTACAGCCCTAATGTCGCTGGTCTATCGCCAATCATCGGTTGATCTCCAACCAAATAGCCAATGATGGTTAGTGTTATGCCCATGTGGTGTATTACATAATGGCTGCTCATTCCTACTCTGACTTTCTTTGATCCACCTCCTGCCCATCCCCACAAGGGGGTAAGGATAAGCAAAAAATGTCAGAGATGGATTCATCTTCCTTCCTCCTACCAAACATGCAAAAAAGTGAGAACTAAGCCATTAACCACATTCCCTTATTGCACTCCCACCCGCTACTTAAAAATGAAAATTAAACAATCATCACCTCATATAAAGAGCCAAAAATGAATTACCTTTGCAACGTCCAAATCTTATGTACATTTTTCATATCATGTCTTGGTTGAGATGAATTTTGGCCTCTATGAGGTTTAGTTTGTTCTGCGCACCACATTCCTCCTCCCCCTTCCCGTCCTTCACTTCCACCACAGCTTGTAAGAAATTCAAATGGGGCAAAAATTTGAGGCTGGAGGTGAACGAGGAGCGGGAAGGGATACGAGAAGGAGAAACTAAGGTTTGGCCTAAATTCTTGAAAATGGTAATTTCCTTCCCTTTTTCCCTTCATTCACTCTTCCTCTTAAATTGGAGAAGTTAGAAATTGGAAATTCCACTTCTAGCTTTCATAGAGGTGGAGGAGGAAAGGGAGGATGAAGATAAAATATTAGGTAGAGATAGAAGAACTCAAGAAGCTAAGCCAAACATACATTTAACTCGTAGAAACTAGGCCAAACACTCTCTAAGTGGAAATGATAGAACATTGCCTTCTAATGATCCACACAATCATGTACAACTAATTTAGCTAATTAGCCTGAACAAAAAATTAGTTATCTTTATTTGGAAAACACATAGAAGAATTTAACTCCACTGGGAGCTTTTAAGCATAAAACTCAAGAAAGTCGAATTAGCTGATCTCAGAAACATTTGCTCAATTAAATGTCTAACAATTGACATACTATCAACCATAGTTAAATTCTAGATCAATAAATACTCTTTAGTCTTTACCTCTAGCTTGTCTGCTTTTCGTATTGCTAATAGGAAGATGCCAGCAAATCCCCCATGCGCTTCAAGTATGCTGTTATGTTCCAATAGATGACTGTTCTGATGTCTGTACTGAAACGAAATTTCGTAAGAGTCCAGAACTCCATAATGACAAATAAGTAAAATGAGAAAAACCACTCACCAAATCTTCCTTCCATCAACCTCTTTGTTTTTTCCTTTAGCTACTAACCTCCTTCCATAAGATGTTAAGAAAATCAAATCTTGGCAATAGCAACATCTGTCATCATTCAAGTTTTGGTCTTTAATACCACAGAAGAATAATTGGTAAAGTACAATTGACCCTCTCAATTTTCATAAATTAAGATTCAAATGATGATGGTAATTTTTTGGAAATTGTGATGTCTATAGGAAGAGTGGTCCTCAATTTGGGTTCTCAAAAGATGACGCTTTGGTTACAATCTCGAATCTCTAATAAATGGTGGTGTTTCTATACTTTTCCATTGTGATTCTGCAGCCGATTAAACACAAAACTGATGATGGGTTGCAGTTCTCAAAGTTTGTCTAATTATAAACGCGAATTTTTCATAGATGCTATCTGATCTCATCATTGCTGTCATAATGGATATGAAAGTGATTCGTATTGAATATGGAGTAACATTTTTCATTCATTATATGGAACGATACCAAGCAAGATGAAACTGGGAAGGCAGATATAGCTACTAAAAGTGAATGCTACAATTATGAGATTCTCAAATTGTAGATATTTTGAAAAGATAAAAGGACCAGGGAGAGAATCAAACTCAGTAACGCACCAACTGCAATTTGCTAAAACCTTGTCGAACAATTCAGAATTTCTTAAAGCCTAGGTTACCTGGACGCTTCATTTCACCTCTTGAGTACCCGTGTCAGACCCTCGACACTCAGACATGGGTACGGACACTCAACATTCGGACATGGATACAGGCACTTGACACTTCATTTCAGGCTAAAAACATGCAAAATTTTCAAAATATTGCCGAGTCGGACACTTGGACACATATCCATATAGGACACTTGCAATGCAACAGAGTCCATGTAAGATAGCTTAAAGCTGATGTTGGGAATATCCATTTTGATGTTTTGACATCATAGCTTCAGAAATTTAAGAACTGAAGTTGAATTTTTGTAAATATATGATGCTGGAATTGTATTTGCTAATTCCTTGTATTAAGTTTTACTTTTTTCCCCAATTGCAAATGGGGATAGTCGATATCATAATGTATCAAGTACACCAAAGGCCCAAATTTCAAATGTGCAGTAACAAACCAAAATTGACTCAAAACTGACCTCAATCATCACCAGTGAAACTCAATTATCTAAAAAACGAAACAGTGAAACACCATAAATTAGACATTAACAATCCAAGGACGAAGCAGATACGCAATCGAATTAAATGAAATTTAAGCAACCAGTGACAGAAACATAAGGGGGAAAAAAAAAGGACAATCAAATTCAAATGCTGACAATTAGACACAAAATTGAAGCGCCAGAAATGAGAAATAATATCAGCATTAATATTACCGCTATCACCAATTTGTTGTCAAATACAGCAAGAAACTTCATGAAGATAAAAGCATCCTCGAAGAGAAGAGAGAGAAAAACGAAATAAGCAAATGTGGTAAGTGACTGAATTTGCATGGTGACAAATAAAAGAAACGGCTTTGTCATTTTCCTTCACTTAAACCAACCACCGGCGAAAACCAGACCCTCTTGAATTGCCGGAAAAAATTAGGGGGTTATGCAAAAATTGAAGGGTTGTGATTATAGTGGGGAAAAATTACGATGGAAGGATGAGTAGAATCAAGGAAGTAGGGGAGGAAAAATTACACACCACCCCACTAGGGTAAAGTTTTCTCCATGTATCCTTGCTCTTCATCCTTATTCGACTATAATATTTTTGCCCACCACCGCCTCCACCCTTTACTTTTTCCCTTTAATTTCCTCTATTAACCCCCTAATAAACCTCAATCCAAGTGGGCCCCAAGAGGTGAATGATGAGAGATGACAAAGTTGGGGGAGTACTAGTCTATTGCGCGCATACTTCACCTAACAAGCGAATACTTATCCGATACCGATGCTCAATAGATACTTGTGGATACGTACGCGGTACCCAATACATTTTTTAAAATGTATCCTATTATTTGATTATAAAAGAAAAATAAATAATGTTGGATACTTGTAGGATACTTCTTTGATACTTGTGGATACCCCACAACATTCATATTGTTATTTATTTGACTCTTTCTGGCATATCATTTACTTTGTTTTGCTCGATAGAACTGAATAATCTTCTAAACTTTCTTTTCGAACATTAGTTAGGAGGTGTCTTCTGCTTTGCTCACTACTTTCTCAATGTTTAATCAAGTTTCCTCTTTAATTTTCACTTTTGATCTTAGCTATGTTACACCATATTTATTTGTAATGTTTGAACTATTTTCTAAATTTTATCATTGCATCTTCAAAGTGCTTGTTTAGTTGTTTACTTGTAACTTTTTTTTTTGGGGGGGGATCCAATTTGCATATCCCCGTATCCTAAATTTTTAGAAATTGCAATATCTCGTACCGGTAACCATACTAGTACTCGTATCAATATCAGTACCCATGCAACCTACTACTAGTCTACTCGAGGTGAATGGTGCTCAAATAGACACGTTGACCTAGCCTGACCCAATCGTATATGGGCCCAGTTTGGACAAAAGCTCAAGCCAATAGGTTGGCTCAATTATCATACATGCCCAATTTTTAATTTTTTTTTTATAGAAAAAATTGCTAAAAACCCCCCTTATTTGGAGTAGAAAAACCTCCTTATAAAAATTTTGGTAAATTAAACCTCCTTTAAGTGCTAAACACCCTAGGGGACATGTAAAGGAGAAGACAAAACCTTATGACCTCTCTGCTCACCCGAAAGAAGGCTCTAGACCTCGTCCTCCTCGCCCTACGAAACCACCATATCTATGGATTCTTGGCCCTCCGATCCTCTTTTACCCTCGTTTTTTGCATTTTCAAGTCATTTCATGTGACAATTTCACCTTCTGCTGCACTTGGGCTGATCCTTTTTGGAGTTTTGTTGGTGTTCGTTTTGGGTTGTCGGCTAAGTTTTTAGAGTTTGTGTACTAGGTTCTGCCGATGCTTCGATTCCCTTTGGCATTTGATTGTTTTCGGGGTGTCTTCAACCTCTGTAGCTGCTGTGGTGCTGACTTCATGTCATCTTGATGCTCTGGTGTGGTTAGTTTGGAGTTTCTCCCTTATCGTTCTTGCTTGCTTGGCAGTTTGGTGGTGGTGTGTTTTGGCGGTATTTCTCTTGGAGCTGAGTGATGAATAATTGGGTTTTATCCTATTTTAATCATGAGGTCGTGGCGTGTCTCGTTGAAGGCGTTTTGATTTGTACGTCTTTCATCTACTCTTGGCTCTTGTCAGGCCTCTGGTGTAGAGCTTAAATGATTATTACCCGATTTAGCTTTTCTTGGGCGTTGGATTACCGTGTAACTGTGGCATTAATGATGGTGTGGGTGCTTTTTGCGAGATTGGCTGCTCATCTCTTCCTAACTAGCTAGAAGTAGTGGTTTAATTTCCGGTAGTATCTTTCTTTTTTATGGGCTTAGTATTGGTGTTTCTATTATTTGTTGTGTTGTTCTCTCTGTGCTTCTCTCATAGATATAGATGGCTATTTTGCTTATTGCAGTAGCTTCGGTTTTGTTTTTATTATTGTGCTGATTTGCCCTTCTCTGTGATGCTTGTTAGCTTCTTTTGGAAACTGTATCTGTCACCTCTTGTTTTCTTAGTCCTTTCCTTGCTCATTTCTTTCTATATATACCCACGCTTCTTGTTGGATTGTTCTTCACCACTTCATTTCTCCATTCTATACTTTTCCTTCTCTTCTGTGTTCTTAGTATGTCTTCCCTCTCCCATGTCTAACACTTCAAACAACAATGATACCAATGTACTTACCTTTCCACTTTCCTCTACCACCTCCATCCAAATCTATTGTTCTTGGTCACTCATATGGAGCTTCTGCTCTTTAGTATGTTGGAGGAAGCACCCCGTCATCCACTAGCTTTCGAGCTATTCTCCAGCACAGAGTGGCGGTTTCAAGTCACTCTGCTTCTTCCCCTTCCCACTTCTACTGTTGATGGAAACCCAATTTTGTGATTTGCTAATGTAGAACCTTATCTTCTTCCCTCGCTCCCTGAGCTTGCTGACCCTGTTTCTTAACTTCACAGTCTTTGTCTACTAGCTAAAATATAGGGTGAAAAGGTCCCTCTTTCTGCTATTAAGGCCAAATCCCGAATAGATTGGAAGGATATTTGAGGTCCCCACCCATGACCACTCTTCATTTTCCTTTTGTTTTGATCGATGCACTAAGTGTAATAAGTGGTCCTTTTGGAGTTTTTTGGGTTTCTTATATCTGCTTATAAGTACTGTATGGGTGTGGTGTTTTCTAATCTACTTGGATTTCTGGTTAGTGTACCTTCTTAATGTAACCTCTTCTTTTAGTATGCTCTTTTGTCTCAATTCTTGCTTTCTGCATTTATTTTTGGCATATTTTATATTTTTCTTCTGGGTTTGTTCCTTTGCTTCTCGCCCTTTCTCTTTTTTTGTTTGGCTGCCTGAATGGGTGGTTTTTTCCACCTTTGTGGTATTCTTGGTTATGATTGTTTTTGGTTATGGAGTTCCTTTGCTAACTTTTACTTTGTTTTTGGCTACTTCTTTTTTTGTTGTCATTCATGGCTTCTCTTTACCTGTAATGGACGGGGTTTTCCCCCTGGGCATTTTTTGGACCTTATCTTGTCATTACAGGTTCCTTTGGTGCCTGTGGCTGCTGGCATTTTGTCCTCAAGCAAAACTAATCAATGAACACATCAAGGGGCAGGGAAAACAAGAGATCACCTTCTCAGTATTTTATCATAAAAGCAATATCATCTTGAAGAAATCACACTCAACTAGTCAAAGTCACACAAATGAAAATGAATCGCTGAACCCCATAGCAAATCATGCAAAAGCACCTCATACATCCGAATCTTACCACAAGGCCAACCAAATGAGTCATGTGAACCAAACAAGCAAACCCTCACATTGGATAAGTGGACTCTCACACTCTTGTGTCTAAGGGATATATAAGACACTCAAATTCAATCCAATGACGATGATCTACCATAGGCTTGCACAAAATCTGAATTCTCCACCACTCAAGACAAACATGCACACATAAATCAAGAGGTCTTTCAGGGTTGTAACGTGGCTAAGGGTAAGGGTATGGAAGTATTATGGGAAATGTGGCTCATGATACCAAGTGACTAGTGGAGCAAATAACAAACATCAAAACACCTAATTGCTCATAAAAGGTGAAAAGATGTGATTAATCAATCAAACTCCAAACTCCAAATAATCACACATTCACCAATAATCCTCCAACTTTAAGGCACAACCAAAGCCATATCAACTATTCAAACGCAAGAGGAACGACTCTTTCAAAGAGCATATG
>BSSO01004587.1:0-14309 GCA_030267885.1 Mesembryanthemum crystallinum | reverse complement strand
CTTAAGCATGTATTGAATGAGAGTGGTGTAAACCCTCAATTATCAACCCACATTTAATTCGCTTAGGAGGGAAGCATTGTGAGAGCTTTACCAAATCCCTTCATTCGTTTTAAAATTTTATATATATAGATGTATGGTCAGAGCAACCAGGGCAACCGCCCTGGGCCCATCCCTAAAAGGGGCCCAGTCCACTGCTATGAACACTCCATTAACGTTTTTTTTTTTTTCAAAAAAGAACAGTAAAGCATTTTCAAAAGCAACCGGGAAGACTCTTGTCAAATAAAAAAAGAAAAAAAAGAACTGGGAAGACGCTATTCAATTTCAGAATCCAAGTTCCCAAAGCGCCATTAATTGAAGGCTTGACTCATTGCCTTGGCTTAAACTACTGCAGCTCCATCATTGCTATCAAACAATCCTTTCTCTATTCCTCCTAATACCCAAACAAAATCTAGCACTGCCCAAAATAAAAACAAATAAATTCACCTTCAATCATCCAATCGATAGGATGACTGAGTTTTCTAATATACCAGTCTGAATCTCCTCCTTCACGATTTGAATATCTCCATCTGACAATTTCAAGCTAGTATTACTTGCTAATTTGATTGCATTTGAAGTTTGATGAATTCAGCCTACTGCAGATCTGAGACTTGGGTAACTAAGAAAAAAGAAATTCGATTCTCATTTTTTCTTATTCTGAATGTTTTTTTTTGAATTTCCCCCCTTTTCCCCTCATTACTTAACTCAACAAATCTTGTTACTTTTTCCTTTTAATGATTTGTGTACTGGATATCATTAGTTATGAGATGAATTCTTACTTAGGTTGATGTGTAAGGCTGCAGCATACATAACACAAATTAGTAGTAGTAGTAGTAGTAGTATTTTTGTAAATTTGATGTATTGAGAAAAAGGAGAAGGGGGGGGAGGGGGGATTTGGAGAATATGAAGTAAAATCAGTGTTTTATATTACTTTTTGCATAATCATTTCAGGATTTCACATTGTACTTTCTACTAGAGAAATTAAATCAATTAGACTTTTGAATTACTATTAGAAAAATTTGCCAATAAATATCTTTTAAATTGCACTTTTTGCAAATAACTAACTTATAAATTTTTTTTAGTAAAAAATAACTATCTTATAATTTTTTATTTTTTTTAAAAAAATAACTACCTTATAGTTATTGGCAAATTTTTCTTACTATTATTATTCTGCTTCTTGTAGATGGTGATAGAACTGAGAAATGATGAATCATAAACCACTTATAAGGCCAATACTTTGACATATGAACTATTGCATTTCGATAATATCTGACCTCACATGTTGAGCAATTTACAATCCAATTACCAATTGGTTCAGACATATCATCCTCTTTTTTCTTTCTTTTGATTTATGTCACCTAATATATTTAGCAATTTTACTGCCATATGTGATGGTATTTCTTTTGATTTATGTCACCTAATATATTTAGCAATTTTACTGTCATATGTGATGGTATTTCATATTTTTATCGAGATACTGATGATTATTGAACTTTTATATAACTACTACAAAAAAAACAACCTATTGACATTTTAGGGCCCCGTGTATTTATTTTGCCCCTGGGCCTATAAAAGGTCAAGAACGGCCCTGTGTATGGTTGCTTAAAGAACATGATTATTTGTAACAGGTAGAGTTGGATGATAACACGTGTTTTAATATTGTCCATTTGCATTTATGTCCATTTTTATTGATGCCCATTTCTTGAATGAATTAAATGATCATCAAAAATAATGAGTATTTCATTTTATTATTTTGAATTTCCAAAAGGATGCTTCTTAACGCTCAAGAATGAAACAAGTTGCATTACTATATATCAAGTAGTAAACTAAATTAACAAAAATCAAATAAAGTATCCCTTCATTTATTAATGAAAGTTACGAATTTTGTTTTGATACGGAGGAAGGGGGTAAATTTCAAAAACTAGGGTATATATTGGAGATGATCAAAAGTCCACAACCCATTTTTATATGATCTATAACCAAGAAACCAAGTCCAATTTAATCATAAGAGCTAAAATAAACAAGCCATTTTAATTAATATTCGCAAGCTAATAAGTGATCATTTTATGTTTTTAATACCAAAATTAGGGTATTGATTAGACATATGTAGTGTGTAAAGGCATATAAACTAGTAACTTGAAGCTATTTTCTTTAGTTAATTATTAGAGCAAGAGAATTATAGTAAACTAGTGAACAAATTAAAATAAGCGAAGTCTCAGAAATAAAGTCGGTCCTTACCAGGTAATCATGAAGTAAAAAGGTATAATGTTATGTATTTGGTTTAATTTAATTTATGATTTTGTTGGCCAAATTATATGAATCCCAATAGTGAATTTTAGTTAATATTTATCGATTCATCAAGGTTTATTTTTTGCTCTCATATCTTCAAAAGAATACATATAAAAATAAGCTGCTTCATAGAATGTTAATTAGTAGTTCAACTTATCGTTGAAAATCAAAGATATTCTATTTTCATCAACCTATATCTATATATATATATATATATATAGTGTGTGTGTATTCCTACCTTTACTGCCAAAGGGGAAAATAAAAAAGAACAAAAACAAGAAGCCAAAGATTTAAGAATAAAATGACAAGATAGCTTAGGTGCTTCCTCTTTCCATACAGCTCAATTCAATCATATAACATTTCCTGTTATGCATGGCATTCAAGTATTTATTCAAATTCGATTGATTGAGACACATACTAGTAGGAGCATATGCCTAGTCAATCAATTAAAAGAAGGGGAAAAAGCTACATACTACAATCAAAGCACCACCAATAATTTAAGAGGATAAAGCTTTTTTGGATATTTGTGAATAGTTGCATTTTCTTGCTACATACACTAGATGACTTAAGTTGACTCAGTCATGCTTTGAAGCTTGTATAAGTAGTAGCAAACCTTTAGAGAAATTTGTCGGCAGTAACCAAAGTAGTAACATGGCTTATAAAAAGATTTATTTCCTAGTTCTCATATTTCTTGGCCTTTCAATCAACATAAATGCTAATCTTTGCCCAAACTTTTATGCAAAAACTTGTCCAAAAGCTGAATGCATTGTCAAGGAGGTGATAGAAGAAGCCATCAAGAATGAGACTCGAGTTGGAGCATCGTTGCTTCGATTGCAGTTCCATGATTGCTTCGTCAATGTAAGCGTCCAATTTTTCTTTGTTTGGTTCCCTTTGGTTATATCATTTTATTGTTGATTACTGATCGGTTCGTCTAAATGTTGGCTGTCAGGGTTGTGATGGATCGATTCTCTTAGATGACACATCGACTTTCACTGGCGAGAAAACAGCCATTCCCAATATCAACTCGGTTCGTGGGTTTAACGTGATAGATCAAATTAAGGCTAAGTTAGAGCAAGCTTGTCCAGGAGTTGTATCTTGTGCTGATATCATTATTATCGCAGCTCGTGACTCTGTTGTTCATGTAAACTCCACTTCTTCTTATCTCATTTACTTTCTCGAATTACAATTTTCTCAAAAAGTGAACAACTACTAAACTGCAATATAAAGCTAATACAACTACTCTAATGTGAATATGTTAAATGCCATACATCTAAGGACTCACAAAACCTGTACTTTTCTTTTATGTTGGATATCATTGCAGTATGGAGGTCCTTCATGGCAATTGCAATTGGGAAGACGAGACTCCCTGACCGCGAACAAAAGTGCAGCCAACGCTTTTATTCCGGCGCCTTTCTTCAATCTTAGTCGTATCGTAAAAAGCTTTGCCGTCCAGAATCTATCATTCAAGAACACGGTCGCGCTTTCTGGTATGTATGCTTTAATTTGTTATATTCTTTGCTTTTGTTCTTAAACATTATCATTCTCAAGATGCTAGCTAGAGGTAGTACAATTGAACATGCCAAGCATTAGAAAGATCGACTATAAAAACAAGTAAAGACTTCGATTCTAGCACCACAAGATATATTTGTGCTTACGATAAAATTTTACGATAGCCTAATTACATGGAATTTTTAGTCAACGGTCTAGTTTTATCAATACAATTGGGTAGTTACCAATTTTAATAATAGTGATCGTTGAAGTTATTGAGAATTAGGCATAAACTGTGTTTATTTCATCGTTCTCATCCTATTATCTAATTAGTGTTATCATTTTTTCTCTCATATATTATGTGAATAACCAACTCAAAAAAAAGTGTAACTTGTTATTCAAAGGCCAAATTATTAAACAATCCTTAATATAATTACTACTTATGCAGTTCCTACTTAGTTCAATTACCTTAAGATGAACATAATCATAAGATGTATACTAGCATACAAGTCAATGTAAACTACTCATTTGAGATATTATTAAGATGTAGAATCTTTGTATATTGTGGTTGCCATTTAAAGCCTGGTTGGCTTGAAAATGACGTTGATTGTGTGCTTGGTATCATATCTATAGGAGCACACACGATTGGGTTCGCAAGGTGCACGAATTTCCGGTCACGCATCTACAACGACACAGACATCAACACGGCCTTTGCGAAGTCGCTCCAAAGCACGTGCCCGAGGGTCGGAAACAACAACACTTTGCAGCCCCTGGACCTCCAAACACGGTTCGTTTTCGATAGCAAATACTATCAGAATTTGCTAGTTAAGAAGGGTTTGCTCCACTCGGACCAGGAACTTTACAATGGAAATAATAAAGCTGATATGCTAGTTCAAAAGTATGCTACAAACCAAAACAAGTTCTTCAAGGATTTTGTTAAAGGTATGATCAAGATGGGCAACACGCCCAACACCAAAACGGGAAGTAACGGTGAGGTCAGGCTCAATTGCAGGAAGCGGAATTAAACTTGACCGGTTTTGTTAATAGACATTTTTCGTCCCAAAGTAAACTTATATTTTTACTTTCTCATGTCAAAAATTTTGACTTTTGATTTGGGAAAACAATAGTAAGTTGTGTTTGTGAAAGTGTTTTCAACAAATTTGTTTTAAAATTTGTAATTATATATTATGTTTTAATTAATATTGTTAGTAAATAAAGAAATGGTTATGGCCATTCTGGCGTCTCAAAAACATTGATAAGTTCCATATGAAGTTTAGGATGTGACAGGGTGAATATACATATACATTATGTTTCTCTTCAATTTGTGGAAGATATTCGACAAATGGGTTGTATTTATACCAGTTTGTATTTGTGCAATATTGTGCAACATGCATATGTAAAGAGAAAGAATACATAGTTCTACGTTTTCCTTGTCATTCGAACCACATCTTGAACTATTACGTGAGAATAAATGCACTTGGAGGTATTTATACCAGTTTGGTACTTGTGCAACATGTATATGGAAAGACAAGGAATACACAGTTTCGTGTTTTTCCATGTCATTCGACCTACATCTCCAAACTATTACTCCGTGAGAATAAACGCACTTAGAGGTTTTATATTGGGAGTTTTGAGCATCTGATTGAATGCATGTCCCTCCTATCTTTGGCAAACAGAACCAAACCTCACATTATAGCCAAAAAGCATGGCCCAAATTCAAGGAAACTGTCGCCCATAAATTGGGCCACACTATGCGTTTCGTTGTGGGCCTCGTCGCCCTATGTGCATGGCCCAAAGTTGGGGCTACGGAATTCACTTAATTGAGGCCTACATCAATGACAAATTTTTTTGTAGAGCTACTGGTGAATGTGAATTGTCACTAGACTCTTTGTGTATTTTTCATTTTATTTTCACATTGGTGTGAGAGAACATGGATGAGTAGGTGAAGAGAGCTAGACTACTGGTGCAATAATGAGAAAGTGACAAATTTTCTTAATTTTTATGCATGTTATTTTTCAAAGTAAGTTGGGTCACAAATAGCTAGTTTGGCTATCACGATTGGAATTAAATATGATGTTTTGCGATTAGATCTGTCAAATGGGTTGATCCAATGATTTCAAATCGGATTGAATTTTGGGAAATTCAATTTCTGAATTACTATTATTTTTGGATTCTAATAGTAATTTTTGTCTATTAACTTAAAGCAGTTCAGACCAAGTGAATTCTTTGACATATTCAATAGTGACTCTACAAATAGCTTAGTAGGCACTAGCATTGTCCATAAACCACACATGCTCAAACACTTTACCTACCTACATCATTCCATACTACTACAATGCTAGACTTGTACCATTTATTTTGGGTGTGTTCATTTCACCTTATTGAATCACATTTCAAGTCATTTAATTCATTTTAGTTCAGTTCGATCGGGTCATTCAGTTCAGTTCAGTTCAATTCAATTCCTACAACTTAATTTTTCTCTCACAGATTACTATTTATTCAGTTCAGTTCAGTTTAGGTCGTTCAATTCAATTCAGATTATTCAATTCAGATACTTTCAAACGAAATGAACACACTACTAGACATTGCAAAAGCCAGCAGATCCGAATAATGGAATTGGAAACTACACCAAGTACTATAGAAAAAACTTGGTTTTACCAAATGAGGCAGATCTAGAGGAAGTAACTGCAGTGTAGAAAAAGAAAACAGAAAACGACATAATTTTCATTGAAGTTTGTAAACATCAGTTAGCATCTAGCAATATAGGTGGAGGAAACCCAGGTAGCCTAGGCACGTATTAGGAGAACGAAGCCAAGAAACTGACGGCCTGTGGCAGTTTTACATTTAAAGTGGCATGTATGCAGGTTTGAGAACACCATTTTTACAATTCTACGGCCTATGCCTTTTATGTAATCCATCTATCCACGTTTAACTGGCACATTGAACTTGTTTGACAAGCAGTTGATAGCTACTCGATGACTGGTTTAATCAGTTGGTTTCTATTAACTTGTTATATTAATTAGGTGGTAATATTGGCTAACTGTACAAGATGTTTGCATTGGTAAAGTTAGTTGGATATTAGTAGCTGGTAGTAATATATGAAATGACTATTAAGGTTATGAGTTTAATTAAATTTCTAATGTATTAAAAGTCTTCGGTTGTCAATTCATGATGTACTAGATTTCTAAACATGCAAACTGGGTGAAGAAACTAGGAGATAATAGCTTGTTCAACATAGGATTGTTGATTCAAAAAGTTGGACTACACCCCAACAAACCAAATACCAATTTTTGGTTAATTAAATTGTCAACTGATCAAATAATTCAGAAAGTCTAGCAAATTATCGAAAAGTTAGCAACCAAACAAGGCCACAGTATATTAATTAACTTAAAATAGTATGAGTGACAAATAATTATGGTAAGAAATTAGTAATTTCTCCTTCATTGTAATACAAATAATTAAACTAGAAGTAATGACTTCTTTGGACCACTTAAAAGATGGAGACTTATACAAAAGGGTGTAAGGTGTTGACTCCATAGTATAATATATTTTGATTGGGCAATGGTAGTACCTTTTGTTACGTTGTAGATGCCTCCAAATTTGGCCACATGCATCGATCAAGGAACATGCAAAAATCAATCATCCGATTCTTTTTCTCTGTCTTTCTATCTCAAGAGAACCGAATTAGAAACTTTAACCAATAATGCAAGCAAACAATGTGGCTTTTTACCCCTTTACATCTTCACTTTTAGGTACTACTAGTTACAGTTGTATTAACTACTCCCTCCGTTCACTAATGAATATTACGCTTGGCTTTTTGAACCGTTTTTGACTCAAGACTATACTTCATATTTTTGGCAATAAAATTCCCAAATTTGACAAAAATATCCACTTGCATATCCTTCATGTATAAAGTGTCACGTACAATTATCTTTTTTAAGAGTACTTGGGTAACTTTATCTCCCTCCAAAGTGGGCAGATGAATAGTGTCACGTAACCTTCATTAGTAAACGGAGATAGTGTTAATTAACCCCCAAGGAAAGCATTATTACCGTTTTCAATATAAACACATCGCAATAATTTTTAGACAAGCTTTAATTTGTTACCCATTTTGAAGTAGCAACGGGATGTGCTTGCCCAACCAAAAAGGTAAAAAAAGATAAAATTTCTCTATCATCCTTCTTCACCTTTTGGTGTTTTATGTGCTATGCTTTTCTTCTTTTACTTATGCTTCCTTGCGTGCGTATTATATTCTAAAAGTTATTTTCTTCCTCTTTTATATGTACGATAGTTAATATGTATGTCAAGCTTGGTCAATTTAGATTTTTCTTAATCGTTCTTACATAAGAGGGCTTTAGTAAAGACTACCCTTATATCGTACAAACTACGAGCATATCTCAACCATCAAATCTAACTAAATGGATATACGAGATTTAATCTAATTAAAAATAAAATGAGGAAAACAAAAATAATTCACAAGTTGCACAACAACCACCCTCCCTAAACCAAGTTGGTATCTTTCGAACATGTTTTCGGGGAGAATTAAGTCAAGTTCTTTTTGTAATATGAGTTATTAGTTTTCAAAATCAAGACGGGATGGGTTTAATGTGTGCATTTAAACCATTTTATGTGATATGATATATCCAATTGAAAATATTCAGACTTATTTTATTAAAAAGGTCAAATTCTACAAGTGATCGATGTCATTGGTTGAAGGAAGTTCTATGAACCTATCTTTCATACATAGAGTCCTTATACAATTTGACATTGCCTTCTTTTTAAATGAAATGAAATTATCAATGCCATGCATAAAACTAACAAAATTGTTGCCATGCCATATAAAGCAACGAGGCCTCAATGCCTAAGTGTGAATTGAAGCTGGATCGGTTGAAATTATAAATTTTATTATTAATTGTTACTAATAATTACACCTTCTTCATCAATAAATTAATTTTCCACTCGTTTACACATTGAGAGATAACCAAAAAAAGCGAAAAAAAAAAAAAAATAAGCATCTCACTTTCACTATAGTATACAAACTCGTATAGTTGTATTGTTGTCATGTGGGATAAAACTCACAGCTGTCATTATCACACTAAGTAACATAGTACTAGGCATAAACTCCCCTTAATAGTCCATATTAGTCGTCATTAACAAAATAATTAGAAACCTCTAAACAGTGGCATTTAGATAATTAAATACATACACCTCTAATGATAATGATAATGATAATGATAAACTCTCCCCATAAGAATAAACCAAAAAATGCAATGGCTCCATAAATTAATTCACAAGACCATGTGAGAGAACAAGATCTGTTCCCTTAGCTGACTCCCCTCAAACGTGCTTATTCTCTCTCACCTCTCCAAAAACTTTCATCAATTATTACTCACTCCCTATTCTTTCTTTCTTCTTCTATTCTCTCTTGATTTCACCAATTTAATCTCGCTCCTCAACGGCGGCCCAACGTCAGCTTCTCTCTATATATAAAAAGTGGCAAAAATTAATTGTGCAATAACAATACTACTAGTACATACTACTACTACTACTACCACTACTATTACTTTCACATTAAGACATCTACTTGTCTTATTAATGGCTTCTTTCAAGCATTTTTCACTACTCTACTTTGCGCCCAGCTTGCTAGCGCTGCTGCTTGCTATCTCCCTCTCGTTTTCCTCCGTCCAAGCTCACGACGCGCTCTCCACGGATTACTACTACTACTCCTGCCCGGAGGTGCTGACGATCGTTGAAGACGAGGTCTTGGCCGCTCTAAGGAATGGCACTCGAATGGGTGCTTCATTGCTCCGCCTCCATTTCCATGACTGCTTTGTCAATGTGAGCTTATTAATTGATTGATTTCTTGGTCGAGTTTAAATTCTTTTTAATGTTTTTGGTGGTTGTTGATCAATGTTGATTGAGTTTAATTGAGTTTGATTGTTTTTTTTTTTGGGGTACGTAGGGGTGTGATGCGTCGGTTTTGCTGGATGATAACGCTACTTTTACGGGGGAGAAAACGGCCTTTCCCAACAATAAGTCGCTTAGAGGATTCAAGGTGGTGGATCGCATCAAAGAGGCGTTAGAAACCGCGTGTCCTGGAGTCGTTTCTTGTGCTGATCTTCTCGCCATTGCAGCTCGTTACGCTGTTTTTCATGTAAGCTCATTTCAGAATTTACTCTGACTTCTCAATCTTAACCACTAGACTAAAATCTCGTCACTAATCCCTGGATTTCCAATTTTAATGTGCGGAAAATGGGGAATTGTGATTATGGAAATATGGGCAAATGCAATCAATGAAACCAGTACTATGAAGTTGACTTACCACATTTGTGTCGGCGGAATTGCAATTCTGGAAATCAATGAACTGAATGTATATCAATATTTACTGTTTATTGAGTTGAATTAATTACTGTAATTGATTTTATTTTTTACCAGTTGGGAGGACCAGCATGGGATGTAAAATTGGGAAGAAGAGATTCACTGGGCGCCAACAAAACTGCAGCAAACATGTTCATCCCATCACCCACATCAGATATCACGACTCTTACATCTGATTTTGCTGCAGTTGGTCTGTCATTTGAGGATTTGGTGGCTCTTTCTGGTAAGTTTCCTCTGCTTTATTTTTCTCAACTTTTATTAATCTTCTTTTATTAGTACTACTACTGTTTACTAGTACTACTGGCCTGGTAACATGCTCAAGATTTGGTTGACTTCTGTTTAAGGTTTTACTATTTAAGTGGCTAGAGTCATCATCATTTTATTACTATAATTCATTGCTTAGAACCACGAATAATGTAATGTAGCTGTCTGGACCAACTTGTAGTGATTCTTTTGATAAACTAATACAAGATCCGAGGACATTCGTCCCCAATTAGTTATTAGCATACTCAAAAAGATCTTCAATCTACTGAGAAACAAATTATAATCTGTATATCAGGTTAGAAAGTCGTGTATGGTGAGATGCCAATTAATCATATTAGTGTTACCAGTTTGCAGTTTAGTTGAGTTCGAATGATTCAATTTAATTAAGTTTACGTACTTAAAAAGGGATGATGAGGAATGATTTAAAATTGAAAATTATCTGTAATTTGTCCCAAAAAAGAAAAAAAAAAAACACTCTGATCTCAAATTGAAAATTATCTTCACAAGTCACTTATGCGTTAAATTGATGGTGAGGAATGGTTTACAATTTGCAGGAGCACATACAATTGGATTTGCAAGTTGCGCAACATTTAGGTCAAGAATCTACAGTGACAAAAACATTAGTCCGTCCTTTGCTCAGGCAATGCAGAGCAAATGCCCTCAAGTAGGGAACGACACCGTTTTGCAGGGTTTGGACCTCAAAACGCCGTCGCATTTCGACAATTATTACTACAAGAATTTGTTGACTAAAAAGGGATTGCTTCATTCAGATCAAGCAATTTACAATAGCAATGCAGCTGATCCTATTGTCAGAAAATTCTCAAGAGATACCTCTAAGTTCTTCAACAGTTTTGCTAAAGGTATGGTCAAGATGGGCGACATTAGCCCTCTCACGGGGACTCAAGGTGAAATCAGACTCAATTGTCGAAAGGCCAATTAAACGACCAATTCTCTTTACATATTTTTCATATGAGATTATATATACACATTTTTTTTGGGTCTGGCTCAAAGAATATCGACATAGACATGGCATATACATGAGAAAGCGCTATATATGGAGGACAAGTTGCCTGATACGAGTTATGTCAGTGCAATGTTATGTTTGAGTATCTGACACATGATACTTGCACCTATTCAAACTTCAAAGTGTACGTATTTCAAAGAACATGATTATATTCACATTGTCGGCAATAATGTATGTAAGAGGATCCCTCTTGTCCATGTAATAACATAGGGAAAATTCTTTTTTCATTCTTTAATTTTGTGGAGAATTACATATAGGGAAATTTTGAAATGAATATCATGAGGTCATGGTATTTCATGCATCTTGCTATTCTAATATTGTTTTGTACTTTCTGTAAGTTCTATATATACCTATATTCATTACTCTTTTACAACCAATTCATGTGAGCAACTGCAAGCATTTATAATCCCCTGTAATCTCACTTATTATTATTGTTATTAACTTTGGTTCTATTCCTGCTACAATTATACCAATTGCATTCTTTGATCCTTGTTTCTATGCCGAAATTTCCGTTGCATGCATGTCATGTGCGACAAATGGTTTGTTTAGCACCTCTATTTTTTATTTTATTTTATTTTTTCCAAAGAGGCATAGGAGTTTATAATCCAAGGAATTTGCAATCCATTATGCAATGTTTTCAAATTTAAGCTTAGCACCCCAAATACTACAAGTATTTTCATTTCTCCCTGTAACCATCCAAAATTACCGAAACAAATAAAAACATGTCGTGGAAACATGATTAATCATAAGAAGAATACGACTCATATCAATTATACCCTAAAAGCAAAGAATATTCAAATCCAAGACATCGATCGTGACTATTAAATCAGAATATGACTTAGAAAATAATTTTGTTTTTTAATCTATATGGTAGTTTTTTGTGTTTACATGGTTAATTAGTTTGTTTGAAGTATTTTTATATTTTATTTTTAAAGATAATTGATAATTAAAAAAAAACCTATTAGAATATCTATAAAATAACAAACCGTCCCAATCATGAGTAAATCTACTTACAAAGTTAACTTTCAATCTATTAATCATAGCACTTCCACTCATCTCCCACATGATCATGATATAATATGACTATTGATAGTATTTAATTTGATGACATAACACATTTTCAATTGTTCGGGATCGTGAGAGCGAGTCTATACACAAAATATTCCCAAATCAATTTGTCATACACCCTTTCATATATAATAGAAGAGTCAACAAATTTTAAAGTTAAAAAATAGTAAATATATAAATAAATCTTCATGTACAATAGTTATGGGAGAGGATTCCTACTCAAAAGATAAATACTCTCACAAAAAAGTGAGAAAAATAATATTGAGGCCAAACAAATGCAAGAGCTCCTCAGCCATTTCAAGCTGTCTCTTTTCTAAATTAATAAAACAGATTTTAAGTGTTTCCTTACTTTGTAATTACTTATAATTAATGTCAGTTTTACGTACTCTAATCATTTGTAATTACGTACTCAAATTAGTGGCTAGTAAATTTTCCTAATATGAAATGTTTTTCCTCGGTAATATTCTGACTTAGATTTTAACATTCAATATATCAAATGTCATGTAACCTTTTCGTTCACATAAATGCACCAAACTCTTTGGAGATAGGAAATTGAAGAACCCATCATGAGCGTTATTGTGTACGTAAACGAGGCATAAAGTTTTTTTTTTTTGACACAAATTAGTCTTTAGTCCACTCATATATAATGATGATCTCTTAAAAATTAGATTGTAGTACCAAATTTAACTAATTGATATCTAAAAGGACCCCAGTTAAGAATTAGCACATAACAATAATTGTAATAGAGATTAATTAGCTAGAGAGATTGGTGAAACATCGCTATCATGCACCGTACCATTTTTGCTTTAGCTATAGGGGTAAAATGAAGGCACATGCTTATCATATGGAATTGACTAGAAATGAGTCGTCACTACTGATTATTGTTATTAGTAGTGAGTATTGAGTAGTATCAACAAAGGAGTGCGTGAAAGCCAGCTAGGGCCCTAGGGATAGGGGGCGGCACAGCCGTGCAAGTACATACCCACCCCTTTTCTGTTAGGGACATTTAGCAGTCACCTCAATGCCAGACAAATTACGATGACGATGACCCTAAACTATTTGTGTTGGCATCAATTTTGGCGTATTGTGATGTACTCCCATGTGATTCACTTGTCTACTTACCTTTGCTAATGTGCAATTGTGTGCATGATTCATCTAGGATTACTAAACACCGTTCGTTGGTCCGAGCAAATATCGAGTCCACCCCTATAATTAGATCCGAGGTGTGGCTATAGATATTTATATCGTACTAGGTTGTTTAACCACCTAATGCTGCCATGGAATACATAATAAGATGTCTATCAATTGCGTTACATTATAATATTTCATTTTACGGAAATTTTCTGTGGTATCCCTGAACTTTGGCCTAATGTCAGTGGTGTCCACGCTTTTCAAAGAATGCCAGTGGTACCCCTGAACTTTGGTTTTAAGCTTTTCCGTACCCAGGGGCTAACGGAATGCTAAAACTGTTAACTTTGTAATATTTAATGGAATTTAAACTAAAAAAACAGAAGTGAGAAGACAAAAATGCCCATCCCTTCACTTCTACACCATTTCCCCTATTTTCTCTCTCATCTCCATCTACTATGGCAGCCCCTCTCTCCCTCCATTCTCTCACCTCCATGGCAGCCCTTCAGCAAAATCCAACAGTTCCAATACAACGCCCTAACAAAACGGAAGCCGGTGAGAGAACAAGACCTACCACAACACAACCCCAACCCATTTCTCATCGATCACCTTCAAACCTCGCACTCAAAATTTA
>BSSO01004586.1:0-14310 GCA_030267885.1 Mesembryanthemum crystallinum | reverse complement strand
ATTTAATTACCTTGAAATAAGTAACCAATGTAATATAATTTCAACTAATTTGAGCAATTTAACAATTTTAGATTATCTAATTACATTAATTATGGTTAGAATGCTCGTTTTTTTAGGCAAAGTTATGAGGTTTTCTTGATTTTAACTAGTTCAAAAAATTTTAAAAAGGTTAAACGGGTTAACAGGTCATTAGCAGGTAACACGTTTATTAAACAGGTCAAGGTCAAGGGTTTCCAACCCGTTTAATAAACGGGTTAGGTTTGGGTCAAGAGATATTCGACCCGTTTAGCTTTGACACGAACACGAACATGACCCGACACGACCTATTTGACAGCCCTACCTGTAAGCGCCGTGAGAGGGATGGTTTTTCTAAAACAAGAATGAGAGAGGAAAATCTTGGTGCTAAGAAAAGGGTTTTTGCTCATGCTTTGGGTATACAATCTTCAAAAGACACCATCTCCAGTGCAGGGAGGGGAAAAGTATTATGAAGTAAACGCTGATGATTATCCCAACCTAGTAGTCTAGTGTATCTGTTTACCTGGCTCTTTCCCAGTCCCAGCTCCCAGGTGATGTCTCGTTCAGAATGCCAGAAGAGCACCACAGTAAATGCAGTACTGAGTTTATACTGTTTGAGGTGATGAGATTGCTGTTTTGTTTCATTTCAGATGCAAAACCTGAGAAGTGGCTCGAGATTCAGTCCTGTACTATTGATTAGGTGAAGCTCTTCGTTTGCATCAATTGCAAGAGATGCCAAAGCTGAACTGGATGTTGAGTGTACACATGGCAACATCTGTACTATCCAGTCACCTAGAAGGGTTGTTACACATTCCGCCTTCCCCAGGATTCGGGCTATGAATTTTCCGTGATGGTTATCAGATGGAGACGGCTTCAGCATTTTGCTAATAGAATATATGTCAATTAATCTGCGTATCCTATATTTATATGGATGCGTTAGATGTTGGAGACTAATTCCTGCTGGTATCAGATCGAATATTTACGAGGTTGTAACTGATTTAACATTCTTTTATCGAAAGTTATTTCCCTCTTAATAAAATTGAACAGCACCATCCATTTGATAAAGTTATGAAGTTTTCGTCTGAATGACCTGTTAATGTAAATTGAACAGCACCATCCAAGGGGTTTAATGTCCTTCTAGGATAACATCATCTCCTGTGCATCACACTTCTTGTTATCTGAAACCCCTTGTTCAAGTGAGCAGGGGCGCAAACACATGCTTGCTAGATTTCTACATTTGCCTCCAATTGCATCAAATGTAAGTACTCTTGTCACAATTTATATTATGCTGGAAAAAATGACTTCTTCTGAGGCAATGCCATGACAGGAACAAGGCATTCTCAGCCAAGAATGATATAACTAGGCTTATCATTGGTGCCTTGAAAGTCTACAGGATTGAGACATGATGTATATACATACAACACTCTTATAAATGGCATGTGCAAGAATAACAGATTCCAACGTGGATTGCAACTTTTCAAAGAGATGCAAGGTCAAGGGATAAGGGCAGATATTGTCACCTATAATTCTCTATTGGATGGCCTATGTAAAGATGGACAACTTGTTGAGGCTGTAGCAGTGTTTAAGAAGATGCAGAGTAATGGAGTGGTAACTGATCTTGTGAGCTACAATATCCTAATTGACGGCATGTGTGAAGCTGGGAAACTGGAAGATGCAGCAAAAATATTTTCTGAGCTCATGTCCAAGGGATTGAAACCGAATTGTGTAACATACAATATAATGGTGAAAGGACTTTGTAAGCAAGGGTCCCTAAATCGAGCAAATCTACTTTTGAAGAAAATGAAAGAGCATGGTTGTTCGCCGGATGACACTGCCTACAATACAATTATTAGGGGGCTGCTTTGTAACAATGATATCCCAAAGGCTCTCGAGCTTCTTGAAATCATGACTGGAAAAGGTTTCATGGCTGATGCTGATACTGCATCCTTAGTGTTTAACCTGCTGACAAACGATAAAGTTGATGACTCTTACAAGAGAATTGCTTCAAAAATTTATGGAACATTGATTTGATATCTAAAGCGGTTTCAATAAGTATGATGTGTGTGTATGTTTGTCATCAGGTATGCGCATTTGTTTGCTCTAATTTGTGGTTATAGCTGTCTTTTTCATTAGAGATTCATGCCATACTGATGTTTCTTGATGTACCTTATGCGTGGAATTTTTGGATTTGGTTAATGGAGTATCCCTTCATCCATATTCTTGCTATTGATAGCAAGGTAATGATTTACTAATTGTGCAGAGGACTTGAGAGGGGTGCGAGGCCAGACATCGTTGCCTATAGTTCCCTATTGGATGGGTATTGTTTGCGTGGCCAGATGGATGAAGCATCCAAGTTAATTGATGAAATTGTCAAAAGTGGTTAACCCAATGTTGTGAGATTTAGCACCATCATCAATGGCTATTGCAATGCAAGAGTAACCTTTATGAAGCTTTTAGGCTATACAAAGAAATGCCGTGAAAAGGATTGAGCCCTGATGTATTGTATATTCCAATCTTATAGATAGCCTGTGCATGGATGGCAGAATCCAATCTGCATGTAAACTATTCAAAGATATGCAAGCGCAGGGGGTAACTCCAAATATTTTTACCTGTAATTCACTGCTGGATGGCCTATGTAAAAATGCATGAGGCTGTCACAATGTTTAGGGAGACGAAGAACAAGGGGGTGGTTGCTAATGTTGTGAGCTACACTGTGTTAATTGATGTATGTGTCGGGCGGAGAAATGGAAAGATGTAGCAAATTTGTTCTCTGAACTCATGGCTAAGGGATTTCAACCCAATCATATAACATACACTGCAATGGTTAAGGGACTTAGCAAGAAGGGGCGCCTAGATTTTCAAAAGAACTATTGGAGAAGTTGGAGAAGCATGGTTGTTTCCCAAATGATATTACCTACAATACCATGATTAAGGGTTTCTTTGCCACATTGAAGTCCCCCAAGCTCTGCAGCTTATTGACGTCAAGACTACTAGCAGAGGTTTTCAAGCAGATGCAGAAACTACATCCCTAATAGTTGGCCTACTATTTGATGATTGAGTAGACAAGTCAGTCAAGGAATTGCTTCAGAACTTTGTGAAGCGTCGATGGACTTGAGTCACTTGACATTCGTAAGAAAGATATAAATCAAATTAGATTTGCCCCAAGCAACTTCCCCAACTCCTATCTCCCATGGTTGTCTTGACCAAATGTGTGAGACTCGTTAGAGCAGATGCCCTGATGAAAATGACGGTCTGCCAACAGCAACTGAAGAGCCCCAAGGTGGTACTCCCTCCGTTCCATTTAAATCTTTACACTTCCATTTTGGTATGTTTCACATAAATCTTTACATTATCTAAAGTGGAAAGGTTTTTTAAATGAAATTACCTAAATACCTTCATTAACCCACTTGTCATCCCCTCATTAACCCACTTCCCCTCCCCACCTGTTAATATTAAGACTAAATATACAAGGACATTATGGAAGTCAAGGACCAAAACTAATTTCCTTATTTTGTGTGTAAAAGTCAAACATAAAGATTTAATTGGAATTGAGGGAGTATAAAGTATTGCAAGTAAAGTTGAAAAATATTCTTGCATTTAAATCAGATATGAAGTATTTCAGCCTTCTCCATGTTGACTCCATGTAGCTAATTCATTGCAGATTTCACATGTAGTGCGAACATTATAACTGCTAAGATCTAGAATACCAGATATAAACCGTCATGCTTTCATTTCTGTTTCAGTAGTAAAGATGGACATAGCCTATTCAAGTTTCTTGAGAGTAAGTAGCTTATCTGTCTGCTCTTGATCTTGAACATTTTGAAAGTGTTAGCAACTTGCAACTCTTTTCCTCATTCCACGAACTGAACTCTCGTCTTCCATGAACCATATGATAATGGGTATATCAAACTAAAGTGCAGCAAGATAGATAGTGATTACTCGCAGTGTTTTCCATAATTGTATGTAATGCAATTTTTATTAATAATTGATCAATACAATATCTAAACACAGACGCAAAAATGTATAGGCACTGTTTTCAGTCCTTTATGTTTTTCAATTGAGGTTTTGTTTTTCAATTGAATAAGAGCATGGATTTGTAGGTAGTATGCATCCAGTTTGATACAAGTTAATCAGCACAAGATGTGAGACGTTGTATGGAAGAATCAACTGATGCCATGATAGTTCATCTTCTTCAAATGTTGAGAAGCTTTCCGACAAGGCATCAGATAAACCTGTTGAAAAAAGTGTGTTTAGACACCAACGAAACAAGAATGAGAGGAAAATCGAGGAGCTCCAAATGGGACTTTTGCTGATGTTTTGAGTATACAAGCTTCAAAAATATGTTGTTTGCCCGGTGCAGAAAGTGAAAGAATAATTGAAGGTGAAGTTCAATAAAAATTCAGCCTAGCAATCAAGGGTATCTGTTTTGTCTTTTTCAGCAAGAAAAGAACTAGAGCAAAGCCAGTAAGTCATCGCTCTTTGAGGTGGAGACAAGGTTTTTTTGCTCAACCTAGATTTATCTGCTCAAGATTGATGTGGGAGAGTACTTATGGTTTAATTACGTGCGTCATTTGCATCAATTTGCAATAGGTGATGGTGCTGTACTAGACGGGATTTCAATGTGTACATCCAATCTTGGGTGTAACAAATAGAGATGGTTACAGACTCTTTCTATTCTGATGTGAATTTATCTGATATGAATTTGAAGACTAGTTTCTGCTCATCAGAATGATTGTTTATGAGGTTGCAGCTAACTTCATAATGAATCAATTATCTTTGTTTCCTCTTTACTAGATTTTAATAGCATCCTCTATTTGATAAAGTTTTTGGTGAGTTGAATATCCACTGGCAATATCCAGTAGCAAAATGAAAACAAAATGGAAGCTGAATACGATACAGCGATTTCGACAAAGTACAGAAGTGATGATTAGCCAAACTGTTAAGGAGCAGCTCCAACCATGATGACATTAATTAAAGGAAAACTGATGCAGGAAATTCTGAAAGTGCTCAAATGTCTTAATCAGACTGTGCAGCTTAGCATTGGAAGCCTTTTTTAGCATTTTAGTGTTGAACGTCATAAGCGGCCAGCAATTGTAAATACAGAGAGCAAAGAAAAAAGAATTTAAAAAAAAAAATGAAAGAGAAAACGAAAATATAGGGAGAAATATAGGGAGTACCTCTATAATTTTTTTTTTTTTGGTGCAACCTTGGGAATATAGTTATGCTACCTTCGTCCAAATCAACCTTTTTGCAAGGGACGACCTTATAAAATGACTAATTTTATTTTGTTGTACGTGGTGCGTGCATGACCAACAAATTATGAAAAAAATTGTTATAGAAAAAGGGGGGGGGGGGGGAATGGGTTAATCATGAGAAATAGAAATCTCTATCAAAGATAGAAAGAGAGAAAAAGATAACCGTGAATAAAGGAAGTTAAATAATGACAGATATTTTTTCTTGGGAAAAAGCATGGGGCCCAGACAGGGAGGAAAACGTGAAGTGTTCAAATTTTTATTTTTTTAAAATAAATCTTATTTTACTTTGTGGATGGACAATATAATTCTTGTGCAATGAATTTTAAACGGTGCTTAGTGAGGGGTAAATTTGAAAATCATAATTTGGACACCAAAACCTAAAGAATTCCTTTCTAGTATAGAGATTTATGTAAGATTATTGAAAGTATCAATTCAACCAACATAGGTTGGTCATAGTGATATTCACTTGGTGATTTTCCTTCACATTTCGTTCTTAGACTATTTTCTAACCCAATTTCCCTCACACTGTAGCATCTATTTCATACCCAATTTTGATTGCCAATTTTCCGAAATCATACTATTCCAACATGCTCCAACAACTTAACATCCACAACAAACAAACAATAGCAACATTCAATTCAAATATACAACATTGAAATCGTTTGATATCACAGTAAATTTGCTTCAAGTCCTCAATATTGGAACCGAAAAATGTTGCTTACAACCTTTTTTTTTTTACCATGCCACACCACCACCAAGTTTCCGATTCATTTGTAACCCCGGATGGATTATGGATTAGGGCTGAACTCAGAATATACAATAGCAGATACAACCTATGCGATGCGGCTATGCCTAATTCAAGGAGAAAGAAGTGAAGAGGAACACAAATATTTGTGAATGGCATGACCAAAATGGAAATAAATCGTTCTACTTATTCGAACACTAAATACATTGCTTCTTTTTCTTTTTTCTTTTTTTTTGTTTTTTTCCGCCTTGTGTTTTTCCATACTTTGATACAAAACAATGATATACATACAATACTTGCTACCTTTTCTCCATAGTACAAAACCAGATCAAACAAAAGAGGTAAAAAGAAGACCAAATGCCAACTAACCAAAATGCACTACCAAAGCCGCCGAAAGTCTCACAATGAAGCAAATCAAATGCAGAAATTACTAGAATAAAACACGAAAAAATTACAGGGGACATAACTATATGCATCAGTAAAGGATGTACAAATAATAAGCGTCAAGCTTATTTCCGTTGGATTTTGCTGGTGAGCACAATGCGTCAAGTCAGCTCCACGATGGCGATGATGGTCTGTACAAATAATCTTGCGGAGTTGCTACCCCGTAGTTCAAATCAAGGCTGTGTAGCTGCTCCATGAGTTGAGATCGCCGCTCCTTAAAGAAATCAAGCCGGGTTGTTAACTCCACTAATGTTGACGATGCTGCTGATGGATGTCTTGGAAAATCCAACACCTGAACCCATATCAAGAAGATGATATTGTAAACAAATCCACGACCACAAATGCTTTAGTTCCAGTGTTCCACATTCAACAAGAAGCCATTTGAAGAGAAAAAAAGGGGGGGAGTCGGTCAATTTCACCACGTTATTCATGGTCCCAACGAATAATAAAACACCCATGTTGGATATTCCACTTGCGAATAGATAAAACACTTGCAAAGATTTAACATCAAAACCTGTAAAGCTGTTAGATTTTTTTCTAAAATGTTGGGTACTCAGGGTGGCTTTAAGTGAAAGAACACAAACCTAATAAGCATTGAAGAACCTAACATATCAACAAGCAGACAGTTTCACTGGACAACCAATTTCATTCCTTTAGCCGTGCAACAGAAGCCTTACCTCTGCTACCCGAGAAGTGGACGGCATCGAGGCAGAATCAACAGCACCAAACTCATCCATGGACATGCTAGCTGATGGTTCAGTGCTTTTTGAATCACTCAAGCTAGTTGACTCCATAAATTGCTTGCGAGGCTGCCTACTGCTGCTTCCAGCAGCTAATATTTGTCCTTTGATATGATTCCATTCAGGCCCCAATAAACTCTCCTAAGCCAAGAAAATTGAGTGGGACATTTTATTAGACGATGAGTTGGGAATAGTGTAATTGGTATGTTCTTACTACACGATCTATCTACAGCAACCTAAAAAAAACAGAAGTACTAAGAACAGGTCATAGGTTAATGGTCGTATGTGTTTTGTGGATGAGCAGGACGCTTTGGTGTAAAGTAGTAGTAGAGTCCAAGGTTGTCAAAATCAGAAAGAATCCGCAAATTCAGTCTATAAAGAGCACTATTACATACCAAGATTCCATTATACAGGGTATAATGATGACCACCAAACAGGGTAAGCAAAAACCAGTAAATTAATCCACATCTCTTTTAGCATTTCTTGAATAAATCTACCCAACCTCTACTCCACCATCCAATGGGGATAAAATCAAAAGGAAAGAGTGCAATGAGGGTAGATATAAGCACAAACCAAATTTCACGAAGAAGAAAACAGCTAGATGAAAGAAACAAAGAAAAGGGAAACAAATCAGAGACCAACTTCTCCATTTCCAACTTAGGATCATATGAAAGAGCATACCTCGTTTTTTTGTTTCCTTTCATGATTACAGAAGGCAAGAGTACTATCAAAGTCTTGCTGAAGAAATCTCCTGCATGCATACATTGGGCAATCAACATTGTGCAGTCAGGAAGGGCCACGGGAATAAGCAACTCAGTGAAACAAATGCAAGGAGAAAATTATCATACCTGTCACATGCATCTGACAGTGAACCGAATTGATGCTGCCGTTGCTGATTAAGTTGGTGGTGCAGTTCGGCCACCTTTTGCTTCAATCTCGCTACATCTGCCTCAGCCAGAGCAATCTCCTCAAGCTCAGCCCGTGTCTTCACATTCAGCATACCATAAGTAGTGACCCAGCATGAAGTACAAAGAAATCAGAGAGTAAAGGAGAGGGGAGATAATATACAGACCTTGGAATCCATACCACGTGAACTAGAAAATTGCCCTGAGGACATGCTTAGACCAACCTCCAAAGCAGCTCTAAGATCTCTTTCGGCTTGCAGCTGCTCTTGCAATCTCTGAACCTATGTAATATAAACCTTTTTGAGAAAGTAGCTAATGCTTTCCCCCAAATAATTACGTTGTCAACATAACACTTGCTTTTATCATCACGTCAAGAATACAGATTATGCCAGTTAATTGCAAGAGAGGATTAATCCAACATGTTGTATCAGTAAACCAAAAATCAGGAGCCAATTGCAGAAAACATTGTAGGAAATCATATGGGAAATAGTTAGGTGCCCCAAGGGTGCAATTCCACGAGTAGATTAGTAGTTGCGGATAAAATAAATTTGTTTTTAATTTTCTTTTAACAAAGACCAAATATTTACTCATGGAGGTGCACCAAGTGGGGCACCTAACCTTTTTCCCTTACTCTTGCGATAAACTGGCTATTCTTGAATAAGTTGCCCATTCACAAAATAAAATGTTCAATAATGTACGAATTGGCAGAAAAAATTAACTTATAAATGGAGGCACCAAACAAATACGACAAAGCATATTAGAGAAAGATAAATACATCTTGCTCAAGCGCTAAGCGTCGCTCATGCAACGCTTGCTTCCTTCTCTCCAAGCTAGCTTGTAATATTGCATTTCCCCGTGCCTGGCAAAAGTGAATGTGAAATTGTATCAGTGACTACCATATCAAGTTTAGCATAAATGATTTTTCTTCTTCAATTGACCTCTTTTGCTATACGGTGCCGCAAGTCATTTTTCGTAATTTCAAGCCTCTGGATGGCGAGCCTGCAAGGGAAAAAACAAAGAGAGAGAACCCGTCAAGTGGAGTCCAAGGTCTCACCGAATAATAGCAATCAAATCTTATCCAAGAGCACCAACACAAGGGTTCATGACAATTTCAGGTTTAAGGTACAAATGTTGGTTGCTCCATTTCCAGATTCATCACAACAATCATAATGAAACTAAGTACTAAAAGCAGCATTCTGAATTGCTAAACCCAATAAGATAAGTTGCGCTAATCATAACACACCCCTACACCCCCTTCAACCTCTCTGCATCACGATTGAGAAAATTGAATTTACTGGTATTGAAGGAAGCTTCAAGTTGCAGGAGACCACCACGGTGAACATTATTGATAAGAAACCAACAGACCCACAACAGCAGCTTTGCACACCAGTTTGCTCAGAGACTCCATGACCAGAATATTTTTTTGGAAAAATTGTCAACTCCTAACTTTTGTAATACACTTTTTCAGAAGTACAACCTTGAAAAACTATTGAAAAATAACTACCTATAATGACCATTTTCAATCAAATCAGCAAGTGTTTGCCAGATTCCAGCCAAAAGTAGTCTTAAGTAACCGAAATGGCTTCCTTTTTCTATATTTTAGGATTTTTTTTTTTTTTGTTTTTACTTTCCAGTAGATTGACCTCTTTCTTCACAAAGGTCTTCCAATTTCACTTGAAAGGGGGGAAAAAAAAAGAAAAAAACAAGAAAGAAAATGGGATGGCATTTAGATCACTTAAAATCAACTGTGGCTGGAATCAGGCAAATGGTAGCAGACTACGCCAAATATGTCATAAATGGTTGTAATTTAGAAAGGCTTTTGAAAGGATGTAATTCGCCAAAATTGTATTATAAAATAAAAGGTAGTGAATAGCAAATTTTAAACAAACATGGCATATAGGGTTAGATTCCAATTAGCAAAATTCTCAAGCCAGTCTACTAATCACTGCTGTCCAATTACTAACATTTAAGTCAAGCCAGTAACTCACTGAAATTAATATACATGTCTTTCCGACCCTCCCTAACAATCCTACGAAAGAGATCTCACTCCCTTGGCTGGAAAACCAGGGTTGAAATTTCTCAATTTAAAAAACCAATGAATGAAACAAAATGCATGCAATAATACTACAGAACATCTAATGAATTTGATGAACTTTTTTTTTTAATTTCTTTTTTAATCAACTCTAGAAGATGAATTTCGTGAAATAGATGAGATAGCTTCAAAAATCAACAGAGAGTGTTGCATTTTAATAAGGAGGAGTTTTCAGGAAACAACATCCCAAAATATATTGCATTTAGCAATTTCAGATATGCCTTTAGCAATTCCCAAGTGAAATGTACGCAATGAAACCTGTAATCAATGTAATAAGCTGGAACTTCTAATACAAAAATGAAAGGAGGGAGAAAGGGAGAGAAAGGTCTTACTCTTCCTCTCCTGAAGAATCAACTGACTCCATCGATGGTGTTTTCCGTACCTGAAAACGGAAAATTAGAGTCAAACTAAACTTGATACACAAATGCACATGAAACTAATCAAGCACTGCTTCAAAATTGATGTCTAAGCCAAAAGTCAAAAGGTCGCAGATATCAACTACCACATATGATCATATGTAATCATAGGCTCAGATGAGTCAGATCATATTTGAATCTGTTGAGTAACCAGAACTGCATAATGTTAACATCACAATGCCTGAAACCTCAACCTTTTTCTGGTTTTTTGGTTCCCAATGATAATTTAATGGAGGCAGTAATTTGCCTGGATGTGGTACCAATGTGCACTTCGAAACAACAAATCAGGATCTCATAAGCATATTGTGTTCTTATTGTGATTAATTTGGTATTCAATAGTTTTCTTGCCACAATTATGAAAACAAGACTAAATCAATAAGTTATTAAGATTATAATGCAAAAATGATTTCTACCAAAATAATTAGAGCAATACTCTCGGTTTCAAACAAGCGCCTGTCCCATCCGAGGGAGGCCAAGAGAAAAATAAAAACAGTTAAACTACTCTTAAAATACTGTTTCATATTGCCAATCGACAGCGAAGCGAAAGAGAGGCATGTAGATTCAAATATGAGTTCTTCCAATCTACTAAAACTGGTGTGTGGCTCTTAGAAACAAATGCCTGTTTACCAGTTTACACAATGGATGCCTTACAGAATCATACGTTGTCAATTGACTAAACCAGTATCTTACCAATCAGAACAAGCCTAAGAATTAAAAGGAGCAACCTAGCAAAAACAGACATTTTAAAGCATCTAACACTTTCCAGTAATTTGCCAATTGAGAATGTGAATCACTAGCTGGAATATTCCAGAAGATGGACACTGCTCTCTGTAGCACAAACAGTCAATAACGCATCGTAGCCTCTTGTCTCAATTCTGCAAATGCTCCCCCGAATTTGGACTGGACAAAAGAAAAGAGAAGAATTGCTTGTTCTAAACCCCAGATACAGCCCCAGATATCACCTTAGGAATAAACTTTAACGCAAATTATCCTATTGTGTTTCCCAATATAAGATTTCTTACATCGCATTTACTCATTATCAAATTGCCTCAGTAAGAACAGAGATCATAAATAGAAATCATGTTGACCAGCAAGCGAAATTCAATGAAAGAAGACCAAACTTTTCCATATCTTTGCAATGATAGAANAACCAGGGGCAGAGCACATCAGAAATTAGTGATGATACACCATGAACACAAATATCAAGTTAATGCATCAAAGCATCGTTAAAAGATTTGAGTTGCATGATCAGAAAGAATGCAGGAACATAGTTAACAAGAAGGATGAATGGGAGGGAGCTTACAGCGCCTCTGCCCCAAAATGTTGTACGCTTAACGTTGGAACCTGTGAGTTTACTAATTGGTTTTTCAGCACTTGATTCAGGACCTGAGATAGGTAAAGGAGGTCCTGGATCCATTGATGATAGTATCTCTCCCATTGATCGATAAGATTCTCCTGGTGTTGTCTGAGGACTGTCCATCGCATGAGTTGGGCTTTCGCTCACCTTAACAGATTTACTTTGTTCACTCAACTCAGAATTAGACTCTTTAAATGTTTGGGGATCTGCTCGAGGTTTTGAATTGACAGATGAGGCATGAGTTGTTTGAGGAGATCCATCAGAATCATCACCTCCAAAAGCCTGCACCTACACGTCATCAAACAAAGTGAGTACCATTAAACCACATAACTCTTATTTTCTACAAGACTGCATGCAAGCACACAGATGGACGCAGATGAGATTCAGAAATATATTATTCTAGCTCTCTGAGTGAGTGAAAAAGTGTCTTAAAATGACTACAAATTTTAATATTTTGCATATCCTTCATCTGAGCCTGTGATTGTCTGCTAATGCAGATATAACTTAGTATAGAGAAAGAACAAGTGCATAACATTAATGATCTAGTGACAAATAGTATCTAAATGAAAGCGGGTAATGTATTGAAAGCACCATTTTTCAGTGTTGCTAGCTCATTTATAGGTTAAGACAAGAAGATAAAGCAAGAGAGAGAATAAACAAGAAACCTTATAGTCATAAAGATCACTGCCAGCATAGCCGCTACTTTCACTTAGTTTACCACTCAACACCCGTTCCTGGTCATCGTCTGTTTCATGTTCTGCTTCATTTCCAGCTTCATGATACCCATTGTCTTTGACATCCAGATTTTCATCGTCAGTGGAATCATCACTCCCACTATTCTCAATTCGCGAGTCGGCAGAAATTGAGCATCTCTGCAAACTATCATCCTGAAATAGAAACGTGTGAATCTTAAAAACAGAACTATGTTTGAAACAGTAGTTAAATATGTGACAGATCATAGTAACAAGAAAATTACTAAATAAGATAGCATTTGAGGCAAATTGCCAAGATGCATCCCAAATAGATGAGCTCCCCTTACATACTCACACATGCAAAGCCGTGTGAACATGTCGAATTGGACCACAGAATTTCCATCCCACTACTTATGCTAGTAAGCTATTACCAATGAGCATAGACATATACAACATCACCAGTTCACCACCTAGTGCAGATGGACCGAGTTGCTGGATGGGATCTAGAAAGGTCAAGATGTATAAAGCCTTGCCCCTACAAGTAGAGACTGGTAGAAAGTGATATGGACATATGCATTGTATTCATTATTACATACAAATGAACTGTGATGAAAACTTGTGTGTAAATAATCAGGCATATGCTTCTCTGAACTAAGTCAGAGTATCTCAACGTGAATATTCAGAGACTTTCATCCCAAAACATGAGTGTAAGTCATGATTACCAACTGGCAATATGATGAATGTTTCCACTTGTGAGAATAGACGAGAACAGTAACCAACCAAGATTAACCACTTGTGTAACTTGTATTTGTGATAGAGGCAAAAGCATCCGAAAGGGGCAAATAGAGGCACGCAATATGATATGTACAGTATCACCACAGCTAACAAGGACTATGCAAAAGTTCTACATAAACAAATCGTCAAGAGTTCAGGCAAGCCCTAAAGCAGAGAACTAATGAAAAAAACTTACGTCAAAAATATTCTCATATTCCTCTAGAAGAGTTGTAATAATAGCTTGAGCATTATTAGCAGCATTCGCAGCAGCCAGAAGCTGGGCTGAATTATCACCATTCATATCAAAGTCATCGTCGAGCTCACATTCACCCGCTAAAAGAGGGCGTAGAAGCAAAGGTGCCATGCAAGCAGCAACAGCAGACGCAGTCATTCGATTATCAGAGGAATGAGAAGCAATTGTATGCATCATTTTCAAAATTCTGCAAAAGAAGCATAAATTAATAACCCAAAAAATAAAAAATAAAAACATTGTGGAGCTTAAAAGGACGGCCAAGGAGAAACTCCTCAAAAAAATTAATTGTAACAGATCATGTAACTTGCCCATTGAACATGCAGGGTCACAACTAGCAACCATCATGCAATCGTGTCAAGAGTCAACATATCAAACAGACAAATTGCCAACACTTCAGCACATAAAACTACACTCTTGTCATCTCCATTCCCTAAACAAATCGTTGTACTGCCTACCATTCACACTGCTTCAAGAAAGGCTTGTAAAAAAACCCACCATTACCAATTAGCAACTTTTCATCACAAAGTCCACTTTTTTTTTTGGTGTCTGCAAAGAGGGACTTCCTCCCTCCTTGGGCGTGGCTAAAGGGCACCTCCTAACGCACGGCCTCGGGTATTCCACG
>BSSO01004585.1:0-14310 GCA_030267885.1 Mesembryanthemum crystallinum | reverse complement strand
GTGGATTTTTTGCCTATTAGAATTGGTTAATTTTGTATTAGAATTGGTAATCTACTTTAGTGTTTAGTTAACTTATAAGCTTAGATGTCCTTTTAGGGGGAAAAAAACTGGATAAGCTATTTTTCTATTAGAACTACAATTGTTTACCAAGTGAATTTTATAGGTCTTCGTTTATTTTACTTTGAACGTTTTTTGATATAACATTATTAAAAATTGAATGAAAATGAGTTAAATTAAGATTTAATGTCATATCATAAATAGTTTAGATAAAAATAGTACATATGAATGTTGGAATAGTTGGTAAAGAGCTAGTGTCAAAATCTAAAGGTTCAAAGTTCGAATCTTCTTAGCTATGATTTTTTTTTTAAAATTGAGAAGATGAATGTGCTTACATGGCAATGCATGTGACACTTCAACGTATATGTGGCGGTTCTAAGCGCTGTGTCACGTGCTGAGGCGGCCCGTGACAGCTGACATGGAATGCTGACATGTCGAGCTCTGGTTGAATCGTTGTGTTTTAAACTAATTATATAGATTTATAGAACCAAATTTATACTTCTGTTTGATCCGGTTTAAATTTATTAAGGCTTAGCGAAATTTTAAATTTGTGTTTCTTCTTTTTCACATTTTGATAATTTTCAACTAGTAAATGGAGTAGTTTAAATTCGTGTTAAGCTCTTTCATGACATCAATATTACCCCAATGCATCGCAACGAATTTTGTTCCTCCCCATGGTGTTCTAATTTTCCGGCCGTCATTGCCCTGCCCCTCTGTCTAAATCACCAAAAGCAGCATATAAAAGAACAGCTCATATAACCCGTATGACTTATTAATACAAGTAAATTCCAGAATGTGAGGAACTAAGGAAGGTGTCTTGACAACTAGTCAAGCAATTAATGCATTGTGCATCACTCTTGTAAGGTGCTTAACCTCTCCAGAATTGGAGACTAGACTAGAGGTCAAGTATGAAACTGTACGAGTATTTGATCAATTAACGATTACAAAAGCTAATATCCCTGAATCTGTTGAGTAGAAGAACATCATTCTCATGACAGAAAAATGTAAGAATTACCAAGTATATGTATATAACCATCACAATCCAAACACTGATAGTCTACTAGAACACCGCAAGGCAGCTTGCGGTGCCTTGCGCACATTTAGTGGTATATCTGGCTTACTGATGGGTCATATTTGTAGAAATATCTGGTCGTATTTTGCCAATGATGGGTAGAATATGACACATCATTGAGCCAAACACTACTAAAATTGCGCAAGGCATCGTGTCTTGTTGTATCCTAGAAAAATGATCATAATCTAACACAATGGCAAAGGAATAGGGGCAACATTAATAAAACTCGATCACAGATTGTACTTACTCCTAACAAGGCATAGTTATGAAATATAATTACCACTGGATCACTTCTTCCAAGCATGATTAGGAGGATACAAAGGATGATTTCAAACTGTGTTGCATAGGGAAAGTCTCTCTCAACTGGAGCTACGCAGACATTGTGCTTGTGCTTGTGCTTGTGCTTGATTGAGATGTCATTTGTTTTCTTCTTCGTCCAAAGTTTAAAAAGGAGTGAATTGATTTGCTTGTCACCTTAACGGGCTGAATTTAATGGGCCGACCTCAGCTTGGAAATTTGGGCTTGTTTTTAGTTTTCCCGTCATGCTGGAAAGGGTTGGCATACATCTACCATCTCTTTTTAATTTTTAGATGGATTCATCTCTTCACTAGCATAAATTGTCATTAATTGCAATATCTTTATAGTACTACTATAATCAAAGATGTGAGAGCATTGCTTTTGGTCAAAGCCTGATAGTGTATATGAGCCGTTGATTTTGAGATGCAACAGTTCTAGCTAGATTTCACAATAGGAAAAGTAAAAATCATAATAGATGACCTACGTTTTAAGCAAAATGTATAATCTTAAGCGTTAGATCTCAAACTAAATAGTCCATATGTATTTCCATACTCTCACCATAAGCAATACTCTTGAAGTATTATTTATGCATCGATCCCCACGAAAGCTTGGTGGAGTCCGGATTTTCTACCTCAACCTAGAGTACAAAGGCCTTGAAGTGATCTTGTTAGTTATCACACAAGAGTTGGACATTATATCAAAATTCCTAAAACAATATATTTCACAAATGGGAAACTCTACAAATTGGAAAGCAAACTACTAAAACTAAATCATCAACATATTGACCAAAGTTTAAGCTACCAAAATCGTATTTCTAACCAAAGCTTATATAGCCTTTGTTGTATTATATCATAGACAATAAATAAGTCGCATGAACTAGAGTATTTATATTCTCATAAATGACTCGTTTGTTATGAAACAAGTTTTAACCTCTTTTTAACTGAGTATGTTTACAAGTCTATTGAGAGTACACAGGCTCTTTTGTAGTTAGAGAGATACCCATTCGTTACAACACAAACGAGTCAATAAGAAGTGCTCTAAATCAACTCAATTATTGAACGAGTATCGAACTGGTGTTTTTAATTTATTATCGAAGGTCAAACTTATGCTATGGTATGCATAGTGTAGAATTCTAATTGTAGTTGATATGCGTATGGAGTATGGGTATTATTGCCACTTCTTTATTTTCTTAACTTGTAGAACTAAACTAAATTTAAAATGGAACTTTTTCATGAGGCGGGCTCATATGAGGCCTGGTATTACTTCTTTCACCTTCAAGTATGAGGCCTGATGTATAAGGCCGCCCCATATAAGTTTTTGTGAAATTCAAGAGATAAAAAGTAAAACAAGTATGTTTTTTTTTTTTTTTTTTTTCAAGATGGTAAAGAGGACCGCTCCTGTGTCGACCCATCTCGGGATAAAGGTTTAAAAGCTAATGGCCAATTATTTGGGGGGAAGGGAGTAAAGGGGTAAGGGAACCCCAGTGGTGAGGGAACACCACCCACTATGACCAACCTATGCTGGTTAAGTAAACAAAGGCCAAAATGCCAAATGGGTATTTATAACAAAGATCCCCATTGTCATATTGGTATTTAAAATTAATTCGATAATGATAGGGTATATAAAATGATAGATTTACGTACTTAAATCCTAAAAATGAGATTTCGGTGAAAATTTTCGACGAATATTTTTTAAAAATAATTTTCTCTTATAAGATCACCGAATTATTTCCGTCCTTCACTTTAATAATCTTTTGAAACTAATTTAAACTTGAAGCAAAGAAAATTGAAGAAAAAAAAAATATTTTAAAAGTACGCATCATCGACAATTCTCGCCGGAATTTCTGTTTTTGAACTCAAGTGCACAAATGGGTCATTTTAAATACTCTAATATCGCCGGAGTTATTTAAAATACCAATGTGACAATAGGGATATTTTTTAATTATTCATTTGGCATTTCGGCCGTAAACAAGTATGTGCTTGTATACCTATTTTTTCATGTAAAACCCCGCATATAATCGCGACATGTGACTATCAATAATTAGTAGTATATAACTTAATTATATTTCACGTAATGATATAAGTATATAACTGACTTTTCAGCTACCAGTCAGTCGTCTTTGTTTGTAATAATAATCCGTTTAATTTGCCATTGTAAATTTGTAATATAATTTTCCCAGGTGTCCATAAAAATAAGAATAAAATAGGAATCTAGGTTTCACCTTTTTCCAAAGCCTAACATGATGGAGTGACTTTGAAGATAAGAATAAAAATAAGAGAAAAAAAATACCCAAAAAAAATTTAGTTGGCGAAAGAAATATCCAGAAATCCATCAATAGAAGAGAGATTCCACCAAAAGATGGGGCCCTATTGGACCACCAAGTATATGTCATCTTTCTACAAGATAAGCTTCACAAAATACTGTGTATTTTTAATTTCTTTTTTTAATAAAAGAAAAATACAATTTTTTTTTTTTTGGTTCACAACCAAGGGTATCCACCGTCGACAATAGTGACTATTCCCCGCGCTGGCTTGTAGGCATCTCAAAGGGTGGGACAGCTGACCAAGGGATTTAAGGCTGCTCCATAAAAGAAAAATACAATGTGTATCTTACCAATTGGCGCCACCTTAGTCAGTTATTGGTGTGAATGGTTCCCCACTATTACCTGAAAAGGGCAGTAGAGTTAGTCGTGGGTTAGATTTTATGATAAAGATTATGAGTTTAATACACACCCACTTCTTTGTTGTGCTTGTCTAAAAGTTTATTGGGTTGATTTATCTAGTTGATTTGTCTAGTATACATGGTTTATAAGCTATTACATACGCTAGAGTTTTGTTTAACTCACACTCAGAAAGTAATGGATATAAGTTACTCTTAAAAATTTTAAAAAAAGGAAAAATTATGCGTTTGATTCTTGTGAATGGAGTAACAATTTGATAAAATACTTTTACCCGTTCGTAAGATAAGACTATGCTCATTTGTCATACCTTCCTATATTTAAATCAATTTGATTCTGCAAATCATGTTTTCTCTAACAGCCTGTCTCTTATCAGACCCGCTGATATATAAGGCAATTATTGGGCAAACAAAAAATGATAATGAGTAAGCAAAAAAATAGTATTGGAATGATATTGGGATGAGAAAAAAGTGATACGAGTACTATGTTTTGGGTTGTCAGTACCAATTTTTGGATCACCAATACTATTTTACACGCTACCAAAACTATTGACCTTATATGTCAAACGAAATGATACGAAATTTTGTATTTCTCTAATATATCACTATTTATTATGATAATATCACTATTTATTATGATCCAATATCTTTAGGATACATGAATTACAATAAATACTAGTGTATCTTCTACAACAAGAGGGGCAAATAATGAAATAAACACAAAAGAGGGGAGGCCACTATTGGGGAAATAGAAGTAGCAACCTTGTCTTGTGGGAATGAAACTCCACACTACACTCCAATGACCCAATTGATCAAACAACCAACGTTTCAACTTTCAAAGCCTCAAACACCCATATAATCACAACTCTTTCTTTTCTCTTTTCACTCTCTCTCTCTCTCTCAAGGATGGATCTTGATGAGTGGGAACTCCTTCCTAGTGATGCTTTTGTTGATCTCCATCAAGATGGGGGCAAAAATAAGATCATTATCTCCCCTTCATCAAATCAAAAAAACAGTGTTATTGATATGAATTATTTCCAAAAATTGATTGATCCACCCCAAAAATCTGTTCCTGTTGTTGTCCCAATTCAGGAAATTGGGGGGAAAATCCCAGTTGTTGAGAAGGAAATCCCAGAAGATGATCAAACAACCCTTAAGGAGAAGATCGATTCTCCAAAAGGGTTGGAAGTCAATGGGGGTTTTGATCAAGAAACTGTTTCCCAAGTTTTCTTCAAAAAATTGAAGGAAAATGAATTTGCCGACATGAAAATGGACTCACCCAAGTCCCAAAACATGGGTTTATTGCCTCAAATTGGTGTGGGCAGTTATCAATTTGAGGAAAAAGAGAAAAAGAAAGATGGGAATTTTGATGAGGAAGAAAAAGAAGTAGAAGAGATCAAACCCATTAAGAGAGAGAAAGGATCATCAAAGGAAGAGGAGATTGTTGATTGGGAGGATGATAATAATGGTGGATTGAACATATGGAAGTGGGCAATGACTGGTATTGGTGCTGTTTTCTCCTTTGGTTTTGCTGCTGCAACTGTTTCTCTTATTGTTTTAGGGAACCGCCACAAGGAACAAAACCACCACAAGAGCCCTGAGTTGAGCTTCCAATTCTATGCCCATGAGAAGGTCTTCTCTTTCTACCCAATTTCCAATTTCATTTTATTTTATTATATATTTGCATTAGATGTTGTAGATCATCATGAATTTTGGGTAACAAGGTTTTAGTCCTTTTGGTTTCTTGAGAATAGAGGTCAAGGGTGAATCCCATTTCAGTTCTGCTTAGTTGTTCAGTTCATTTCAGGTCGTTGTGTTCAGGCTATATACTAGTTCTCTCACAGATTACTAGTTCAGTTCAGTTCAGGTCGTTTAGTTCAGTTCAGCTCAGGTTAGGTACTTTCAGGCGAATTGAACTCGCCCTAAGGCTGCATACATGCTTGATTGTCGAGATCTAGTTGAATAGAACTGAATTGAATAAGAACTACTAAATGAATAGGAAACTATAAGAGAAAAGTAGGGTGTAGGATTGAACTAAACCGAACATAGTACGAAAACGATGAAATGAACCTTGCTGAGTTGTTTGGTTTTTGTGATTATTGTGATTTTGCAGAGGATCAAGCAAGTGGTGGACCATGCCAAAAAGCTAAATGAAGCCATAACAGCAGCTAGAGGAGGGGCTCCCTTGACAAGGGCTCACATCACCATTGGTGGTTACTATGAAGGTCTTTAGAAACAGTGGTGTTCTTCCTCATCAATGCCTCAAGTGATTATGGGGATATGTTTAGTGACTATCTTTGAAGTTTGATCCTTTGCTTTATAAATTAAGGATCTTGTTGTTGGTGTGTATATAAATTTTGAATCATGATGTTATAGAATTATAGATTCTGAATCCTTCAATTTACTCCTTGGATGTATTATTAGATTCCTTGTGGGTTTATACAGGATACCAATTACTACTAGTAGTGCCAAATGTGAAGGGACGGTGCTCCTTCCTTGGTCAATGACATTTTTGTGCTTTTTCTCCTGTGTATATTCTATAATGCAAATGGGGGGCCAATGAACTCGACCTTATTTGAGCATCAATTGGTTTATAGTATAAACTTGAATATCATCCTTATTTGGGCATTGATTGGTTATGATCTCAACCAGATATGTTATCTGACATTTCTTAGAACTAAAAACTGAGTTTTGTTTCGATAATTTAAAAGGAAGGTGATAGTGAACGGCGACCGACATATCTCCCGCTATGTCATGTTCAGACTCTTGTGCTCAACAGTGAACATAATACTAACTGTATAAATATAGGTAGCATTGGCTCTGTCAATGTAGCACCATCAAGGGACAAGTTTTAGTTCCTAGAAGTCGGAAGTTATAAGAGACACGGGGAAGAGAAATCGAACCCATGATCTTGGCTTGTTGAACCACTTAAGAGTGAGCTAGTAGATAAATCTCCTCGGAGCAACTCAACTTATCCCTTGCGCCTATACTATGCCCGATAGTAGCACACCTCTCTCTGTTCTGCCTATCGAAGTTCATATCCGATGTTCTTCTTTCTTTTACGCGTTAACCGGACGTTCAGCATTTTCCATTAGTTGATCGCATCTGATTTGAATACTGAGGAAGCCAATACACTCGTGAGCTTGCCAACATAATTCCGATATATCAAAAAGAATCTCTATCTATATAAGCATGATCCCAAAAAAGTGTCACTTCCACTTTCTGCACCACGGATTAGATACCTAAATCTACTTCTTCCTGTGGGGATGACCTTAGCTTACCGGGAAAAAAAATTGAGTTAATTCACCTAAATGATTACCAATTTGTGATACATTTAAATTATGCCATATGTTATCTTCAATTCCTTATATTCTACCTTTAGAGTAGCATGTTATGCAACTAGTCAATTTAATTAGTTAGTTCAATCTTCGCATTGTAGCTTTGGAAGTTGGAACCCGTCAATTGCCTCAACATAAAGACTTAAGTATTACGAGTAAGAAATAAATGCTTGGTGAAGATGTTGGTGTCATAATTGTTGATGTTGTCAACCCATCCATGAGTGCTTGTTCTCCTTATATTTGTTAGCTTTTTGTTAATTTTAGCATTCATTAACAAAGTTCAGTATACATCAACAAAAATTCCTTACTATAAGAACTAAGAAATGCCTAGTGAAGGTGTTGAATTCCTCAACATAAGACTTTCATAATTANATATTAACATTCGCATCCAATTTGTAAGGACAAGTTCTACTCATGTTATATTAGTTAAATTTGTTACTTTCATCTAATGCTTTATTTGGCACGGTGACGTAGCCCCTGGTGCGATGTTGTTCTTCTTCACTCAACACATCTTTACTAACTTGTGTGCAGTTTATTTTTCCTCGTACGTCTAACCCTAGGATAAGTATGTTGGATCTTTGATATCTTAATTTTATTTGATGTGTCATAACTCATAATTCCTCCAACTCACATAATCCATGATTGGAAGCGCCTACTGGCCAAGTCAATGGAAATTTCAATTTCATGACATGAAGTATTCAATGGACACTTAAAAACTTGGGGTAGCCATTTTAGACTTTTTCATCCACTTCATGTCCTACTTCCCCCAAAGTGATGGAGATATTTTTTATGGTTGGACATTATAGGGAATCAAAGTCTAAATCCTCTCTATTTTCTACAAGAATTATACTTATATTTCTAAATGGATGACTATATCTCATTTTTTATTTTATTTCTTTGAAAAAAATTAATTTGGAAATTGGGTAAAGATATCTAACCCTTCAATTAGAAATAAATCTTCTATACACCTGTGGTAGCTAAAGGTCATACATCAATTGTAGAGAAACCAAACCCACTGTAGAGAAGGGACTAGGGAGGTAAGGATGAGATTTAAAAAGGAAAAAAGAAAAGAGAACTTTTGTTTCTAGTCTATAGGAGACATAAAACTTGGTAAAACAAGTGTACATGTAATAAGATCAAATTAAGGTGAATTCGTTTCGCTGAAAGTACATGAACTGAACTAAAATAAATAACCTAAATTAAACAATCCGAACTGAATGAATATTATTCTATGAGAGGAAAAGTAAGTTGTAGGATTAATTGAACTGAACTGATCTGAACGACCTAAACTGAACTGATTTGAATGACCTGAACTGGACTGAACTGAATAACAGGAATTGAACTGAACTAAACGACATGAATTGAACTGAACTGAACTAAACGACATGAATTGAACTGAACTAAACTAAACGACATGAATTGAATTGAACTGAACGACGTGAATTGAACTGAACTACATAATCAAATTGAACGAACCAACTGAACTACATAATCAAATTGAACGAACCAAAATATGATTCAATAAGGTAAAATAAACCCTTCCAATATAACCAAGACCATACTCTTAAGAAAGTAGCAGATGATCATGAATCTCATGGAAAAAGAATGAGATGACATAACTAAAAGCTGTCCAACTCAATTAAGTGGCACAGCCCCACATTGAAGAACATGTGTAGGCTACTTGTTAACTATTAAGTGGGGTTGCTAGCTACAGAAATTGGGAAAATAATGAAGTGTGTGATGTGATGTTGATGCAAATACAAAAATTGCAGTTACGTGCTTTGTTCTCTGCATTTTGTAGCACCTCATTCAATCACTCTCACCGCTTTAATTCCAATTTATAGCATTACATGGCTCAATTTGCTTCACTTGTTACTCAAGTTACTTGTTCCTTTAATTTGAGGAAAGAGAAAACACAAAAGGTTTCGTATTACTCGGTCAAAGTTTTGACATCTGTTTGTTGTTCTAATTTAATTTTTGTGGAATTATAGTTTTAACATGTAACATGTTTTAAGATAGCAACATTTTAATGTTTGATAGGGCAATGATTTAGGGTGAATTTATGATTTGGAGTTCAAATTTTTTAAGATTGTTAGTTAGGTTATGTCTTGTGTGTCAATTTAAGAATATAGTGACACATAACATAGCTTAAATTGAGCCTTGTGATTTAATAATAGGGTTTGCTGATTGAATGATGATTACCTATAATACGTGAAACACAAAAACTTGTATGAGGTGGCATCATACATGAGGCCTGGTATCTTGAAGAGAAAAAGTGGTACCACTTTTTCTTCTTCAAGATACCACCTCATACAAGAATAATTGTACATGAAATTGGTGATTTGGCAAACTTTATTATACAGTATACTAGTTTTCTAATTATTAAATAATATTGGTAGATCCCCTTCATCTCAACCTACAAAAGAAGAAAAAAAAAGAACAACAATGTTTGATAGGGCGATGAGCCAATGACTAAAGGTGTGTTCATTTCAACTTATTCAATACATTCAGTTAAATTCAATTTTGTTTAGTTAATATATGCAATTTACTCTTTCTCTATATACTCCCTCCGTCCCTTGTAAACGTTAACAAACCAATTGTGGTGTGGAGTTTAAGAAGAAATTGTGAGAGTTGTTTATTCCACTTTTGCCCTTGTGTGTATTATAATGAGGGTGGTAATTTTTTATTGTATTATAATGTGAGTGGATAAATTTTTGTATTGTGAGAGTGTAAGATAGTTGGAGGAGGGTTATATGGGTTAGGTAGAATGTTGGATTTAATTATTATAGTGTAAAGATAGTGGAGGGATATATCGGTGAATTTTAAGGATAAAAATTAGTTTGTTACTAAGATTTACAAGGGACAAATATTTGAGTAGTTTGTTAAGGTTTACGAGGGACGGAGGAAGTGTTACTTTTCATTTAGTGCGAACTCAATTCACTTTATGACTGATCATTTCAGTTGAAATGATATATCATTACCAACTGCGTGTCTATTTTGCTGTTTCAACTTTACTTTCAGTTAATTAAGTTTATTTCAACTATATATAACTTTCTTTTTCAATTTAATTCATTTAACATGTTAAATTCAATGAATATCATTTCAATTGAAATATATACACCCTTATTAGTTAATTCAGTGAAAATTTTCCCAAACTTTTTAAGTGGCACTTTGTCCCAATTCCCAATGGGTCACCTCAATTCTAAGAATTTCTCACTCTCGTGCATTTGTGCTTATAATTTCTTAACTTAATTGGTCTTGGATTGGAGGCCAAACCACACTTTGTAAGCCCACTGGACCAATCAGCCACCTTGAGAGCTGCCCACAAAAATTCCTAGTTACTAATGTGACGTCTTACCACGCAACATCTTTACTCCTTTCTTGTTCTCTCTCTCTCTCTCTCTCTTTTTTGTTTCCCAGTTTAATTTTTGGTTCAATGAGGCTTGTATCCTACAAAATGGTACTCCCTCCGTCCCACAATTAACTTTTAAAAACACCAATATTTTTGTCTCACAATTAAATTTAAAAAACCAATATATCCCATAACCTCCCTAAAACACCCCTACAATAACTTACAAATACAATATAAATATCAACTTTCTCTCTCTAATCACTTACACAAACAATTATTATATTCTCTCACACTAATATTTTTCTCACAATATAAACCCCTTATTATATTACAACTGCAGTAAGGACAATTATGTCAAAATTCACTCTTCTAAAATCTTGTGACAAGATCATTTCTGAAAGCTAATTAAGGGAAAGAGGGAATATATGTTAGGGTTATCTTTGAAAAGTTTGGATAAAATAGGCTACATATTGAAACTATTCGACTGCGTTTAGCACCATTCGTAATAAATCACAGGCAATCTTCTCAAGTAAGGATAACTAAGAAGAGATGCCCATGATTAGATTTTTATGATTGACTTACGTCAGTTCAAACAGTTATCGAGTATTTGGGTCTATTTTAAAAAATACGACCTTGAATTTTTAATTTTTAATTTTTATTTTTAAATTGAAATAGGTAAAGATTACCCCCAAAGTCATGGTCGACTGACTATGAGTTTATGAGTCTAAAGACCCATAGAAGAGGAGGGGCATAAACCATAACCATTAAAATGGGCATATAAATTTATGTAAGTACATAGTCTACCAGGGCATCCTCCCACCTAAGAAGAAATACTAAGAATTAAACCATGATCTCCCTTAAAAGGGATACAAAATCACCAATCAAGCTAAATACTATTTGTCAAATAAGACCTCAATTGAAACTTGTTTAAGTTCCGTTAGATCTATATTAGACCCAAGCCCCTAGGGTGCAAAGAATCAAGACTTAGACTTGAAATGTGTGCGTGGGTGCGGTCTTCGGCCATGTTTGGCAAATTTAAGCTACATTTTCGATTTTAACGATCTTTTCAATTTTGAACTAGATTTTTCTACTGTTGACTATAAAATAGTTTATCGTATTATTTATCATTTTAGATCTTAATTTGAGGTTTAATTCATACTTCATAATTAGTTTTGACCGGTTAATCTTAAAAACTTTTAATTTTAAGTACCTTTTCAGTCAAATTTTCGAAGCAATTTTGACCTATTTTTTTTTTTTAAATATATTCTAACTTGTAGATACCTTATTAGCTAGTTGTTTCAAATATAGCCTTGGATCAATTGTCATGCATTAGTGTGAAGAAAGTAAAAAAAAGAAAGGAAAAAAATTTGCTTGAGAGAAAAAAGACCAGCCCAAGTTTTCTTTTGAAAACCCTAGCTTTCGATCCTCAGTGACCACCTCTTCTTCATCTCCTTCATACTCTTTAGACCTCCATCCTTTTTAGCCCATCTTTTTCCTCTATTCTCCTGTTTCTAGTGCTCTTAATCTATTCTCTTCACATCTTCTACCTCTGTTTTAGCCAAATTGGGTGATGGTTTGAGCTTTGTAGGGTCCTCAAATCCGAAGATTTGAGGAAGAGATAGATTTATTCCATCTTCACCATTAGCTCGCTGAAGTTCATGCAAGCAGTGAGATTTGATGATTGGAAAAACGGTGAAGGCCGAGGAGCTGCGTTTCTTGGCGTCCAGATTTGTTTTTTTCCATATCTGCTTTGGTGTTGATGTTGTAGTTTTTTAGTCCGATTTTTTTTTCTTTTGTTTGGTTGGTTGTTGTAGTTGTTTATGTAATTGTGTTATCACTTACGGTCCACTAGATTCGACCTGTTGTTCATCAATCTGTTGGTGAATGACACTTAGGAACGAAGATGATCCTAACTTTCTCGCCTTTTCAAAAAAAAAAAAAAAAAAAAATCATTAGTTTGAAGAATTGAAAGAAAGTCGCAACACATATGAGTGATCCACTCTTCTTCCAAATAGATGAGGCGACCTTAAAATTTTTACTTTTTAGGAAAAAATTCACAATAATAATCTCAAGCTTCACATTACCACATAGAAACAGTATATTTTGTTGCAAATATGCAAAAAAAAAAAAAAAAAAAGCCTTGTTTAGAATTTAATATCATAATCCTTGAACTATTTGCGTGTGATATTGTGAATTTGGGATTATTTTTGTGAAATTTGCAAAAATTTACAAGTTGGGATTAATTTGTAAGACGATTCAAAATTGGGATTATTTTTGTTAATTGTTCCTTATTTTTTATAATTATCAATTAACTTTTATTGTAAATCACTATCAGCTCTAAATTACCCTTATGTAATGGGTTAAATCTTATTACGAAGGAGATGACAGCTAAGGAGAGACACATTGGCAAGCAACAACTAAAGATGGCTCGCTCAAACGTAAGTCATGGTGTATGTTCGAACACAGTTGGACATGCTATTAGTGCCTATGGGTAGGCTGCCATGGGCCAGACAACCCGATACAAATTTGATATGAGTATGACACAACTCGATCTGGACATGGCCTGACACGTGACATGATATGATGGACCATGCCAAGTCATGATAACCTAAAAAAGAAGTGTCCATTATTGCTGCATATACCTCATACAACAAACTGCTTACACACCATCTTCTTTGTTGCATTTGTGATCTCTCATTTCTTAATCTTTTTTCAGACCCTGCTGTAGTGGCCGGCGGGACTTAAATACGTTGTTGTATTTTCTTATTGCTTTTCCTGAAAAAAAAGACTTAACATGAGATGGAGTCATGATATGAGTTTGAGACAAAAGTCACTACAAAGTTACTAAGAAGTCACCTTAAAAAAGAATAAAATCACCTCCACTAAACTTGAAAAGTCAAATATCTCACCTTCTTATCCAAGTTTTTATCTAAGAGATAGTAAATATTTTGTGTGAGATGAAAGTCATTGACAACAAATTTGAAACTCAAATCTGAGTAACAATTTCTGAGTAATAATTTCAATTAGGAGTGAGCAGGTCGATCCTGATCCGCTGATCCGATCTGTATATGATCCGATTTTTATCCGAAATGCGGATACCCGATCCGATTTTTATCCGAAATGCGGATATCCGATCCGATTTTTATCCGAAATGCGGATATCCGATCCGATTTTTTTTTTTCGAAAATTCGGATCGAATACGGATCAGGATTTTTCCAAATTGGATATCCGGTATCCGATCCGATTTACTATTTTTCCTATAAAAAAAATATAAGTAAAAGTTGTAAAATCCAAATAACATATGTTATTCTACTTACTTTCTACAGCCTCCATCTAGCATATACGCCCCTCTCTGCCTCTCTCTCATTCATCTGCAATATATTTTTGAAAGGGAATTGCACCTTAATACCATTAACACTTCCCAAACATAGCAAGGTTAATTAGCATGCTTCCCATCTTGTTAGTTAGGTATCTGTATCAATAATGATGATGATTGATTTATTCACACATTTTATTTT
>BSSO01004584.1:0-14310 GCA_030267885.1 Mesembryanthemum crystallinum | reverse complement strand
TGGATGAAGCATCACAGTTGATGGATGTAATGGGGGAAAATGGTTGTCAACCCAATATTGTGAGCTTTAACACCCTGATCAATGGATACTGCAAGAGCAAAAAGCTTGATGAAGCTTTCACGTTATTCAAGAAAATGTCGTCTAAAGAATTGATACCTGATGTTTATACATACAACACTCTTATAAATGGCATGTGCAAGAATAATAGATTCCAACATGCACTTCAGTTGTTGAAAGAAATGATAGCTCACGGGATAGGTCCAAATATTGTCACATATAATTGTCTATCGGATGGCCTATGTAAAGATGCACAACTTGATGAGGCTGTAGCAGTGTTTAAGGAAATGAAGAGTAATGGAGTGGTACCTAATCTTATTAGCTACAATATCCTAATTGACGGTATGTGTGAAGCTGGGAAACTGGAAGATGCAGCAAAAATATTTTCTGAGCTCATGTCCAAAGGATTGAAACCAGATTGTGTAACATACAATATAATGGTCAAAGGACTTTGTAAGCAAGGGTTCCTTGATCGAGCAAATCTACTGTTGAAGAAAATGGAAGAGCACGGTTGTTCACCGGATGACATTACCTACAATGTAATTATTAGAGGGCTGCTTTGCAACAATGATATTACAAAGGCTCTCGAGCTTCTTGAAATCATGACAGGAAAAGGTTTTATGGCTGATGCTGATACTGCATCCTTAGTCTTCAACTTGCTGACAAACGATAGAGTTGATGGCTCTACAAGGGAAATGCTTCAAAAATTCATGGAACATTGATTTGATGTCTGATAATTGATATGCACGTATAGTTTCTCGTCAGGTATGCACTTTTATTTGCTCTAATTTGTGGTTATAGTTGTCTTTTTCATTAGCAAATTCGTGCCATACTGATGTTTCTTGATGTGCCTTATGTGTGGAATTTGTGGATTTGGTTAATGGAGTATTGCTTCATCCCTATTCTTTCTATTGATAGCAAGCTAACGATTTACCAACTGTGCAAAGGACTTGAGTTGAATAATGTTTAATGGATCGTCAAACTAATGCCCTCTCTCAGTAATATTCTTTGATCCTTCTGCTTGGTTATCTAGGAGGAGGACAATTGGGCCATATTACTTCTGCAGTTCCGCATCCTTATTCTGCTGCACCCTGCTTAGTGCTTATATATTTTCTCTATGAGCGCTTGTCTGCAGAGTCTACAGTCTTAATTTTAATTGCTAGTGGTACATCCTTACTGGTGGATTTTTTTGGCTAATTACCACACAATATGTCAATATTTTGTTTCGGTTCTTTTGAATCAAGAATTTAGTATCAAACGTAAGTAAGGGAACAAGTAGGACGGCTAACTTCTGTGTTTTTGAGCATTAAATGTCTCTTCTTTTTAACAACGGAGAATTATGCAGCTTTGAGGTCAGTTACTCTATAGTCTTGTGTTGTTTCTGTGGCCTTAAATTCCTCTTCATGGCATCTATTACTTAAGCTCTGTTGAGTGTTGAAGGTCTATATTTTGGCTGTGGGAAGTAGGCAATTGTCCATATTCACATATATGGAGAAGTTTGCATTGTCCATATAATTCTGTTTCTTGTGGTGGAGTTCGTTAAAGAGGTTTTCACTCTGATTGATTTGTCATTTTCCTCAACTAAGTTAAATAAATTACAGTGTTCTACACCAGAGATAAATTTGTTGAATTCATCTGCCTCAGGGAGCAAGGGTTTGATATGATGGGATGGTCTGTACTCTGTAGTAGACTTGCACTAATCGAGTTTTTGCTGGTCGCTGGGAAATTGAGCAGGTTAACAATTTTCAGATGCGAGAACCTATCCTAAGGGGGATGCACTCATGGGGTGATGAGGATTCACAACTTGGGACAGGTGGTTTGTTTTGCAACTATTGTATGTAGACTTTTTGTATCAGTGTTACTTGGCTATAAGTTCATATTGAAAGCAAGCCTCTAGAGCAATAAACTGAGCCTCTGTAGCAATAAACAAGTTTTGGTGGAAGTTTGGTCAAGCTCAAGTAGCAGCATGTAAACTAATTGTGAGGCGATAAACTGAGCTTCTGAACTATAGTCTATAACCCTTTGAGTATATTTGTTACACAATTGGGGAGGTTGTTGTGAGTTTGGTGGGATGTAATATACTACAACATCTTGTTTGATAGTATTTGATTATGGTTTTATTAGTCAGTCAAAAGAATAGCAGAATTAGAGCTTAATGAATTCCTGTTTCCTGTCTGCTTCAATCAAGGAAAAGACCGAGTATGTATGAAACTACCAGTAACTGGATCAAGCTGATGCAAATGTGTAAGTAGCTAAAGAGTACCGAAACATGAGAGCAAAGACAGACTTGTAAAACAAGATTTGAGTATATTCTTGATAATTTTTCGTTATGAAATCTCAATATACTTCTACTATGGTATGCAGAAGAAGCATCTATACAACAATTGCAAATAGATTTATGCAGCGAAAATCCCTAATTTTGTGATGCAAAAAGAAACAATAGTCGTAATTGGTACCTCTAGTATTCTTCCTCACAAAAGACCAGGTCCAAATCCCTGGTATTCCCCTTTGGACAGGAAGGATATCTCTACTTTGTTGTTTGGTTATGGTTTATCTCCCTTTCCCTTTTCCTTTTATGGGCCCTTGGGCTCATGGGCTAATGTGTCAACTGACCAAGCCCTTAATTTTGTACTGTACATCATTTGTTCTGTAACCTAACAACCACGAAGAATTTCCCATCACCGTAAACTTGTCAAGCATCTATTTCAATGGTTGTGTTTTGCTTGACAAAGAATCAAGTCTTGAATATCTATGTCATTGTCGTGAGAATAAAAATAGAACATGCACACATGAGCCGAAATAATCACTTACCTTTGCTAAAGCCCTATTCATTTTGTCGTTATCATACTATATTCGGAGCCTATTGATAAGTTTCATTTCAGTTCAGATAAGTTTAGTTCAGTTCAGTCCAGTTCAATTCAGATAAGTTCAATTCAGTTCAGTTCCTGCAACTTACTTTTTCTCTCACTGTTGACTATTCATTCAGTTTAGTTGTGATTAGTCCAATTCACTATTATTCAATTCAGTTTAGTTTCACTTCAGTCAAACATAAGTGGAAAAGAAGATGCTTTTGGTTTGATTCAATTTAGCTATATAAAAGTAACTTTTCTCTCACATATTATGCACTATTTATTTAGTAATGGCTTAGTTTAGTTGACAAAGTCGAAGATTTTTGTATGATTGTATCATGTGTTTGAGCTTGTGACTTTAATGCTCCAATCACTCAAAGCAACAAGGGCTTCCTAATTCTATTTTTTACACCTACTAAGAAAAATATTTATCGTAAAAACAATTTATTTATTGGATATAATGTACTACAAATAAAAAAAAGAAAATCGGATTAATTTGGTTAATGCAATTCCCTGAAAACATGAATGTTGAACTCTTTTTACTAAGCTCCCTTATGATATACAATCTGATTGCCTTCACACAGCTTTAGCTACCGCTAATTTTGCCAAACATAACCAAAAATGTTTCCACAAAATTGTTAGAGAAGCGCAAGTGATTGTTGGTCACCTTGCTCAAATGATGGCAACAATTGCCCATGTTTTCTGCAGATTGAAAAAAGTTTCAATAATTTACCAAGAGTAAATTGTGTTATATTTAGAATTAAAGTAATCACCAAGCGGGGATAGCTCAGTTGGGAGAGCGTCAGACTGAAGATCTGAAGGTCGCGTGTTCGATCCACGCTCACCGCATTTTACAATTTTTCATTATCCATTTCAGATTGCATCCAAGTGAACAACTGCACATTTCATTTCAGCATGAATATTTCAAGTAATTGCACACGCTTACCCTCCATCTTCGTCATTATATCGATCAGTTGCTTCAGCTAGCATGCATCTTCAATCACAACATTATTGTATGTCCCAATAGTACAGTAGGCCTCTTCTAGATGTCGATTTCTGCACACTGACATCAAGGCGATCTAGCAGGGTATTGTAAGCGACAGTGTTAGCAACTTGACCACTAGTTTGCAATAACTCATCATCCAAAAGAATACGACTCTACGAGCATGTTCGATCCTCCCCATTCCTGCAGTGAAAGCAGCAGTCTTTGGGATCAATAATCCTTTTCGCGACATCTCTATAAACGCCTCATGGCATCGTCCATCCTTCTTCAGTTCTTTGCTTACACAAGCCACTGAATCAAGGAGGTGTAATAGGTTACAATTACAACATTAGATACACAACTATTTGCAACCATAATAACAAACACTTGTAGTGCTTTGTTCATCAATCACTGCATTGTATGTGACAGTGGTATTTAAATCCTGACACTGATTAATCAGCGAGAAGGTACTCCATTAATCCCAGATGAATAGTAATAATAACTTTTACCCTCTACTCTAATAACTACTCCTTTTCTTTTCCCTCTACCACGATTTAACATCCTTATTTACAGTTTACACTCTCTGATTTTACTCATTAATTAATTGACTTCATTATCCTACTAATATACTTCGATCCCCAATGAATTCTTACTAATTGTGTTATTTCCAAAATGATATTAATCAGTTATAGTTAGATTAAGTAGTCATTGTTGTTTCGTAGAAACAAAAGAGTGTTGCTTACATAAAATAAAATAAAAAAAAAAAAAGATATTGTGGAGGAAAAAAGAAATAAATGAATTTTTAATATTTTTAACCATCCATTTTTTTGATAACAGAACATATGCTAGTTTGACTTATTTGATCCAACAAGTTGGCCCAAAGTCGGTCTCTAGTTTGTGGGTTAGAATTTTTTTTTTTTTTTTGTAAGTTTAAAATGCAAACTTTTTTTTTTTTTTTTTTTTTGTTGAAAATCAAACAAATAAGTAAAGGAGGTTTGTTTTAAGTAATGTTAGAATGGATTCTTTACGGCTCTACTTGCAAAGGTAATAGAAATGATGTGCATGCTGCTGGGGACATGATATGACCGCTTATAATGTTGCATCTCATCCAATGACAAGTGTGTGTTCAAAATTTGAACGTCTCCACCTTACATAATGTTATGTTTTGTTTGTAACACTCTTGAGTATGACTTTGGTTAAAAAAAAAAAAACAAAAAACTCTTGAGTATTAATTTGTCATATTTAACCCATTAATTTGTGATAGACTAAATTATATTGGATGTGATTACAAGTTCGATACTGACTAAAATAACCAATTTTGGTCTATCATTAGCACATAAATAATATTGATGATAATTCTTACGGTAATTTATTATTCCAAATTTTCATATTTGTTGACACATTATTAATCCTCAAATCAACTTGGCAATATTGTTTTTTTTTTTTTTGTTGAGGGAAGCAAGGTGACATTACTTTGTTATGGTAATTAAGGAAGAAGACTGAGGCGAAATATAGGAAGTCGATAAAGATCTGAATGGGTTTTAGTTCAACAAAACTCAAAATTAAAATACTTTCCAAGTCGATTGAATCATCTACCCAATAAAGGCTCATAAGCTAGCAATTAGAGAGGGAAAAAAGCCCATTTTTTGTAAAATTTTAGTTTTAACTATCTCAATTACAATGAATGCATGAGAATGTTGGACGAAGTAGAATTTTAGTAGGTAGAATTTCAGTATAAAAGAAAAAGGATGTAGTTTAGTAGGTAGAATTTTTTTTTTTTTAGTTTTTTTTTGAAATATAGGTATTTATATTCATTTTACCACTTATGACTAATTTGATTTGAATAGGATAAACTCTCTATGAAAAGGAAATTTTGTCAATGCCTGGTATTTCCACAAAAGTTATCATTTTCAGAGGGCTGCAAGAAAGAAAAATACAAGAAAACAATGACTGTGTTGGTTCAACCAAAATCAGTAAATATACAAGACTACAATTAAAAGTTGAAAACTATTGAAAAGATATATACTTCCATAGAAAAGAAAAGGTTAAATTAGCACCTTTTTGGCTTCATTTTGCCCTCATCCAATTCCATGTCTCAGATCCACCTCAAGCCCTACTTTGATTCAGATTTATCCAACTACAAATTGACTATAAAACATTTTATAATTGTTTGATTGACCCATTTTAAATTTGTTCTTTATGATATTTTTCTTTTTGTTGCCTTGAGTATATTCTAGATTATTCTACTGGTGAAGAAAAGACAAATAACCATAAGGCACCAGAAAACAAAAACAACAGTATAGTGGAAAAAAAAAGGACATATGTGTAAATCTGTAATTAATGGTGGAAAAATCCAATTTTCCAAAGTTTTCTGAATATTTAATCTTGTTCCTCAGCTACACAAGCTCAATCTGTGAATCTAGCATCTTCCTCCTCTCCTCTCCTCTCCTCTATGCTTTCTCTCTCTAAACTCTGTATGTTTCTCTCTCTAGAATTCAGTCTCTGGTTCTTCTGGCATTGCCATAAATAGGTTAACAGAGAGAAAATTGATAGAGATCTCCATTTTGATGGACTTTGTAATTCTCTCCAATGGCCAAATCTCTCTCTAATCTGAATTTTTTCTCACTGCCCATCACAGGCCTTGATCTTCTCCTCATCCTCCTTCATTCCCTCTTATAATAATCAACCATTTATAGTACTCAGCAATCAAACCCTAACTCACTAGAAGAACAATCTCGCATTCTCTCTCTCTTCAATCAGAGCAATCAGCCGTTTTCCTTTCTGGGTTTTACTCAATTTTGAAAAGGGTAAAAAACCCATCTGATTAATTTCAGTGGAAGAAACTGAAAAGTGAAAACTCCCCATTTAAGGGTTTTTGATTTGCTCTGTTCTTGAGATGGCTTCGGTTTTTCTCTACCATGTGGTGGGTGATCTGACGGTGGCGAAGCCGGAGCTGGCGGAGTTTGTGGAGACTGAGACGGTGGAATCGGCGATTCGGGCGATCGGAGAGTCGACCGAGGGCGGGATTCCGGTGTGGAAGGCGAAACCGCAGAAGGGTATGATTGAGAACAGTGAGATGAGGCAACAAAGGTTTATTGGCATCCTTAATTCATTGGATATTGTGGCGTTTTTGGCAAAAGATTGGTGTTTGGAAGATCGAGAGAAAGCAATGAAAACCCCTGTTTCTGAGATTGTTGTCCCCAATAATTCCCTCCTTAAGGAAGTGGATCCTGCAACAAGGTTAGATTTTCATTGACTTTTATGTGCTTCACAGTATTAATGCATTATGTAGTTAGTCATTGAAAATCAACTAGTAGATGATTGGTAATGAGTAGTAGTATGCTAACTATGCTTTCATGATTTTAAGTTGATGGGTTTTTTCCAAGACTATATCTTTTTCATTAATTGAGTTTGCCTTTCATGTTCTTGCTTTGTGTCTTCTCCATTATTTTGGGAAGAAGGAAGTAAGGAACTAATGATTTGAGGTTCACTTTGACCATATTTTGCATGATTGCATAGCTACTGTGTTCTCCATGCCATGGTATATTCTACTAACTTTGTTCCTTTATTGCATTTAATTATGTTCTTTGACTAATCAGGCATCCCCTAACAACCCTTTATACCTCAGTTGGATACTGTATCTAATTATTATTTTTCCCACGTTCTGCTTTTTAATTTATTAGTAATATTTAAGATTAGCCATTAATCTTACGTTTTCGTGGTTGATTTTCAAGTTGCTTGTGTGATCTGCACTGTTGAATTATATTGGAAAATTATGGTATCCAGTCTAAATAGACAAATATTGATGATGGAGTGGGTCAATAGTCATTACTGCCTCTTTTGTTACTTCTCTATGTTGGGGAAGGGGGATTATTATTTTCCTTTTGATGGTGAAATGACTATTGACTGCTTCCTAGTAGTATATGGTGATGTTTATTTGATGACTCACTCAGTAACTAAGTACTACTATAACTATATGATGTTGTCTCTTGAATGAGTCAGCTAAGGGACTTATATAATGTCTAGTGCAAACGATGTGGCTTATGAAACAGTCAAATTTACTTTTGTTGAGGTCTTGTGCTGAATATAATTTGTAGAAAATGTGATAGTTTGATAGTTGAGCTTTCGATGGTATTGTGCCTTGTGCTGTGAATTATAAATATGGTAAATTTCAGTGTTTGACGTAAATATAGATAAGTATACAGACGTTTAGGAAAATACATTGAGGTATATTCTGGCCACTTTTTGATCAGGCTAGTATATACTCCATTTGTTAAATCTAGGAGGCGTCAGAGAATGCAAGTCAGGTCAAATTTACTTCCATTACAATGGAAGCAAGTTAAACAAATGTGTGCTATAAAATTTAAATCACTAGGAAGTAGAAGTTGTTTTCTTATTATTGAATTACGAGGCTGGATGTGGTATGACCAATAACTATTGAAGGTCTGGTGGATAGTTACATTTGAGCGCTCAATTAATTGAATGAACACGATATTAGATTTCATAGTTAAAGCTATAACCTAACATGTCGGTTATGCTGAAAATCAATCACTTTCGACCTTTATCTGGTCATGAGAAAGCAAGTTTGTGCTAGGAAATAAATCAAAATCCCTAGGGAGTCGTGTTCTTATTATTGAATTATGAGGCTTGACGTGGTGTAAGTGATAAATATTGAAGGTCTGATTCTGATAGTTACCTTTGAGCGCTCAAGCAATTATATGAATACAATGTCAGTTTGCATAGTTAAGCTAGAACCTAACTTGTGGTTTACGCTGAGAGGCTATCCCTTTCGACCTTTATCTGTTGATGAGGGAGCAAGTGGGTCGTGATTTAGAGGTTGATTGATAGTAGCTACTCTTCAGTTGTCCCCAGATGAGGAGAGTATTCATGCCTTCTCTGGAATGGGTGCTCATTTTCAAGGGGCCAAGCTGTTGGTGAGTAATGATAAGGCATGTCCCTTCGTTATCTAGTATGTGGAATTGACAGTGAAAGCTATAGCATGGACAACATATGTCAAATTTGAAAAAAAAAAAATATTTTGTATGTCATAGGTTAATGATTTGCCACTACTTAATTTTTGAAGTTTTCAACCTGCTTGGATGTTTTACATCATTTTTTTACCTTTTTGTTTGGGTAGAGAGTAGTAGCATGAGCATTTCGATATTTTATTATTTTGGATTTGAAGCCGGTTTAAATTGCTATATTGGGTTTTGTTTGGGTTTCTCGTGAGTCCATTGTTCTTTTCTTTTCTGTTTTTGCCTGTAACTCTGGGGCCGATTTTGGTGGTTGAAGGGTCAGGGTCTGTGATACTGCGTCTTCAACAGGCTGTTCTTGTGCTTGATTTGTTTTCTATTGGATCCTGTGGTTGATTTTATGGTATGTGTGGGACCTTGTAAATGTGCCATGCATCTGTTTTTTTTAGTTTTTTTAATTATTATTATTATTATAAATATTTTTGTCCTCTTTTAGAAGAACTCATAGTTTGCAAAATTTTCAATTGGCCTTCTTGAACCCTTAAGCTCGCTCAACGAGTTTCATTGTTGTGGGAGAATCATGTCCTTTTCGATTATGTAATACATATTGGTTAGATGTCTTCGGGATGTCTCTTTTGTAGCCTCCATCACACAGGTGGATCCAGAATTATGGTACAGAGGGTACACTCCTTTAACAAGTGGCCACGTGGGGCACTTTCAAGTTTCAAAATCTTAATAGTATAATTTTATTTTGGGTTCCAAGTGGTCGCACAACTTATATACATCCACCTCTGCTCTATGATTAAGTTTAGTCATATGATTTCTGAAATTTAGATTTAGAATAGCATGGGGTCATAGTCTATATTAGTCTCATTAAAGTGTTGGTTTTACTCATCTTGGTGTAGTATAGTCAGAGTGTGTGCCTGGTTCAGGATGAGGTAACTTTGAACAGGTGGTTAGTTTTCTGTGCATACTAGGGTACAAGTGGTGCTTTTCTCCACTCGAAATTTCCATCTGATATCTATGCTGTGCCTTAGATTATCTCATTAGGCTTACTTCAATCAGACACTTCGATGAGTGTGTAATATGTATGGGTGCATGGATGTCTATGTGTCATTCTGTTATCTTTATTTTAATTTTTAAATGTTCTACACACTGTTTGTGTGTGTCATACTGTTATCTAGGCAGGTGTGTGCAGTCGATGAAATTAGAATGGTACAACTTGGCTGGCAATTAGGTCACCATTTTTGCTTCATGATTTCAATGAAGAGGTGTATAGATAGAACCTAATCAAGTAAGTAGTGCAGTGGCATAGAAAAGGTTAAACATGATAAGCTAATTGCATTAAGTTGTATTTTCCTATCTATTAGAACAAAGATAGAACCTTGCAAGTTATCTTATGTAATAGAAAAAGTGCAACTTTTTGTGTCCACTTGTGATTGATAAATGCATCAATATATCATTGTGTGTGTGTGTGTTGAGAACAAATATATAATGTGTGTGTACTGTGTTATATATAATGTGTGTGTTCTGAACAGTCTTTACCACAGCCAATTGTTAGGATCTGCAGAATTGCCTTGTGTGTGTGTGTGTGTGTCTCGCCATGTTAAGTGGTGGACCTGAAGGTCCGCTCATAAAAGCTGTAAACTAGGTTTCACCATCTGTTGAAGCAGTTTGCCGTCTGATTGACAGTTTAAATTTTTTTTCCTTGCCAATAATTTTCTTTCTCTTACCTTTAAGGAAAGATTAAAAATTAAAGAGTTCACATATCTGATGACTGTGGTGAGTTGAAGCTATATTAGCTGGGGCTATAATCGGCTCAACATACTTTTCCAGAAATTTACTTGAAATATGCATGGATAATGCTCTCAGAAGCCTTCGGATGAACTGGGTGCAGACCATAGGCACACTTGCCTGTGAGTCATGTACATCCTTGTAATGTGTTGGCGCACATATTCATTTTATACATAAGCTGTATCCCTGATCCCCAAAAAACAACCCCCCCCCCCCCCAAACAAAGACACACACATACACATACAGTCACAAACACAAAAAGGGAGGAAAATAAAGAACAAGAGAAGGGTAGAGAACTTTAAAAATATTAAAATGGAGAAGTGTTGCCAAGCAGGAGTGGTTTTGCAGGTGAAAGGATGGTACTATTTCACTGCCTACCCACTGCCCTCCCAGGTCATTTTCTGGGCCTGTTTTTCTGTTTACAACATTGCTCCAAACTAATATCGGCCATGCAAGGCTAAGATGACCTAACGAAGATCTTAATCAGCCATGCAATGCTAGTGGTAATGTTGCTTCTTTAACTTGTTTAAGGTTTGCATAGTTAGTTGGTTACATTAGTTGGTTCTCTTTATTATCTGGAAAAATGTAGGCTTATCTAGTAGAAAGAATTAGTGCCTCTGATAGTTCAGAAATCCGTAATGTTCTTTTCATCAGTTTTCTTTCTCTTCTTAAGTTACTTGTTCACTAGACATACTTTGTCTTGCATACACCAGTATAATGCAAAATGACTTTTATGCTTGTTGGAGGTGGTATGTGTTGCCCTGAAGCTCTAGATGAGGCTATTCAGTTACACATCTTCTCTCACTGTTGTTATTTTTGTATTACAATATTCTCCTTTTAGTGTTTCTGTGCCTTTAGGATGTTGGTTCTCTAAGGAAACTTACTGGGAAATCTGATGTTTGCAGTTGCAACTTTATATAATCCTGTCCCAATCTATTGATTAATTTTCTGCTTTAAGAAAAGATACAAATTTATATGTATTATTACGAACATGCTGGATTATCTGGTTTCTTTGCTGATATTTTTTGTGAAAATTCTTCATTTTGTGTAAGATTGATAGATGCGCTGGAAATGATGAAGCAAGGCGTGAAGCGTCTTCTTGTACCCAAAAGTGTGGCATGGAAGTGTGTGAGCAAGAAGTTCTCGATTCTTTACAACGGCAAATGGCTTAAAAACCTAGAAACAGGCAACAGTACTAATAACCTTACAAATATCAATCGACCATCCTCATCTACCAGCAGCAGTAGCTGCAGGACCAAGTTGTTTTGCTGTCTCTCCCGAGAAGACGTCATCCGTTTTTTGATTGGCTGCCTCGGAGCACTCGCTCCCGTTCCTCTATCATCAATATCCTCTCTCGGCGCCATCAACCCCCATTATTACTCCATCGAAGCCTCTCTTCCAGCCATTGAGTCCACCCTAAAGTTGCCTCACGACCCAAGCGCTGTCGCAGTGGTGGAGCTCACACCCGACGGTCAACATAAAATTCTAGGAGAGATATCCGCTTGTAAACTATGGAAGTGTGATTATCTAGCTGCAGCATACGCTCTGGCCAATCTGTCGGCTGGCCAGTTCGTTATGGGGGTCGAGGACAACGTGACCCCAAGATCTGTTCCCGATATGGGAGTGAAATCCCCTTTTGGAGGACAGAACCATACAGCCAACGGGACCAGTTCAGTTCGGCCAAGGAAATTTAGCAGCCGAAGTATTGGGTTCTTCAGTAATGCTGTTAGTCCGAGCATGGGTGCTGTTAGAAGCATGTATAGGGGAAGAAGTGCACCCTTGACATGTAAAGTTACTAGCTCCTTGGCCGCAGTGATGGCTCAGATGCTCTCTCACAGGGCCACCCACGTTTGGGTAACCGAGGGTGAAGATGATGTCTTAGTCGGCGTTGTTGGCTATGGAGAAATCATGCATGCTGTGACTATACCACCACAGTCTGTCGCGCCTTCGACTTGATGAAGTTTCGAAACTGTTGTCGACACGAGAATCATCATCATGGGTGTTAAGTCGACTAATATATGCTCCCCATTTGTGCGATCTGCAGATTGTTGAGTTTTGAGAGGGTTTGCTACCCAAGTCTAGATGTTGAACAAAGACATCTTAAGTTTTTGTAGTTTGGTCATATGTATATCTTGAGGGCCCGAGACTCCACTGTATAGGAGACTCGGTTGCCAGAAACGTACACCTTGGAGTCTTGTATTGTCTGAAATGGTTGTTGTCGATGCAGTACTGTGTTCAATCTTGTTCCTCTTGTATGTCTGTGCAGACTCCCTTCGGTTAAATTATTGGTCTCGTTCAATTATTTGTTGATACATTATATCAAATAAAATGTCATAAATTTCGAATATTAGTTCTTCTGCATTTTCATGTTTGGATTCGATCCTCGTTCTTCACAGTTCTCTCACACTGTTTTCTATGCATGATTTGGTTGAAAGCTAGCCTGTGCTCCAAAACAGGGCTCAGCATATGTACTGCAAGGGCTGTTTTGAAGCTGGATACATTACCTTTCATGTACTCTAAAGGTTGACAATGCAAAACTTGGCAAATTGATAGTATGATTTTCATTGTCTGAAATGCTTTCGCTTTCAACAGACCTGTCATAGTTTATGCTTCAAAGGAAAATCAGATGCTGATCAGGATTCTGTTCCTGCATTATTCTCCTGCATATTGTCAAGAACATATTTAAAGATGACTTCTCACACCATGCACCATTATGGTACAAAACCAATTTGATATTCTTATTAATTGAGACAATATTATAATCTTCTGAACCAACTAGCACGTTCTTGGCATCTTTACACTGATTATTTCTTTTGGGAAAAATAGAAAATAAAAACAAAATGCACATATAGCATTATCATCTTGATATGGGAATATGATCCCGTTCATTTCGTCATTATCATCCCACATTTAGTTCAGGTTTTTTGTTTTCAATTCTACAGCTTACTTTTTCTCTCATATATTACTCAATTGTACACCTAGATTTGGCATTTTGCTATGCGTATTACGTTATATGATTTATCACTTTCACGACACGCCTTGATGTGGTTTAGGATAGTAACATAACAAAATCTCCCAATTTGAAAATACAGCTGGATGATTAGTGACAAAGCTTAGCATATCTTCTTGAAAGGGAAGAAGATTATAAATGAAGCCACAGTGTAGTCAAACAATTGGACAACACAATGCAATGAATCAACTTTTCACAGTACTCTTCAAAAATTTCATAGTGGCAATGTTTTTTTATTGGCTACAAAGTATTGAACGTCTCAATCTCAGGTGGCTTATACATGTCCATCTTTGAAACCACTCATTCCAGAGAATTAGTTCTTACTGCATAAGATACTCATACTACTACCCTCTGCTAAGAGCTTCAACTTGGACATTTCAAATTTTCAAAAAACCAACGGTCAAAAAGATTGCATAATAATATAGGGAATGAGTATATGATTATATAATAGTATACTCCAATAAGTATATGTGGATGTTTATAGTTTTTTTGATCTAACCACAGGTTCACCCTGACCCTTTGGGCCAAGATTATTAGTCCTATTTGCACCGTGTCGGCTCACAAAAGGGTTAAGTGCTCCCAGCAAGCAGTTTCTCCATTCACAAGATTCGAATCCTCGACCTTGTAGATGTTCATAGTTTGCAT
>BSSO01004583.1:0-14312 GCA_030267885.1 Mesembryanthemum crystallinum | reverse complement strand
CTTTGTAGAAATTTAATTTAAAGGTGAATTTTTTTGTGCTTACAGTTCCCTGCTTAATTTTCAAAACTGACAACAGAAAACTGAAAACCAAAAAAAGTGGTTTCCAAAAACTAATTTTGAGTTTTCAGAAAAACTGAAAATTGGCAACTGGCAACCACTCCAAACAGGGCCTTAGGTGATGAAAAGATTCATACCAAGAAGAGATAACTAGCATGCGGCAAAAACCTACAGGAGTTTGAGTCTCCTTCCTAGTATTCTTGAGTAATACTAGTAGTATTGACTTGCTCAACCCAGTTTCGTTCAATAGTCTAAGATTGAGGCTTTGAGCTGTCTGGAAGGGATATATCCTGGACGATTCCTTGATAGAGACAATTCATAACCATGTTTCACGGGGAAGAACCGGTATTGGAGATTTTAGGGTAAGATTTGAAACCAACATAACCTAAAAAGTTTCGCATATTCCTAAAAAGTTAGATGATCATCATATGTATGGGAGGCTTTCACCAATTTAGGGGTTACTTTATAACGACCTAGGGATGACTTCTTACAACTTATTGCAACTATATAAGTTGTAAAAAGTCACCTATAAGTAGTTAAAAGTCACCCCTATATGGCAAAAAGTCACCCCTAATACGGTTGCACAAGAGTATTACTCTTATAGAATTAGGAGAAGTATATATACCTTACAAATGCTTCTTTTAAGTTAATTCCGCCATGACCATGCCGCAGCGCACTATTTTCCGACCAAAAATAGGTTCAATGGACGAAAAATTGTACCCATGTTTCGAAATTTAAACTAATTTATTATGGCGAAAAGGGAAATGGGTTGAATTCTTTAGATAAACGGGAATAATATATTTGATTCTTCTGATTAAAAGAGTGATAGTAAATGGGTAATTTGTCTCGCACATGCGTGCGGGCATTTTTCGTCCATCTATCCTTTTTTTTTTAGGAAAAAAATCTCTAAGAAGTTGGGTGGGGGCATACTTAAAGTAGGGTTTTTCGTCCATTATATGTTTAAAGATTTTGAAGTAGAAATTTTGTTAAAGATTATTTGTGTTCCATTAAATGGGAACAAGAGGCCGATCAAAAGCATATTCCTAATTAGTTTCGTTAACAAGAACAAATCAAGATTGTCAACTAAACAAATTTATAGACTTTCAAAAAATTAAAGTTCTAACCATTAAAAAATAGTACAATTTTTAAAAATTTACATATTGTCAAAATGAATCAAACAAACACCTATACACTTAGCCATTTCGAAATACATAAAGAGGTAGGGCAAGAAAATGCCGGGTGTTGTTTGTTTGGGTATATGACCCTTATCTTGTGGGAGTATAATTGACAACAACAACACAAACCCTATAGAATGCCAAACGGTTTGTCTTTGTATTCCCAAATGGTCACATGCATCATCTAACCTCTTTCGTGAATCGTGACCCCCATTGCTTAATGCTGATCTTCTTCTGTTGAGGACTCTCTGTTTTTTGTCATTATGTTAAGACAATCATTTTCCTCTGTTTTCGTAGTTTCTATATAGAGTTACTTTCGTATTGTAGTATGTAATTTAGATTCATATATTGGCGTATGTCTTCTTGTAGTTAAAAAGACTGCCTGTATTGTTATTACTTGTAATAGCATGTACGTATGCGCATAAACTAAGTTGCTACTCACAAGTCATAAAGTCACAATTACCATCACACATGAGTTGAAGAAGCCTTAAGCATATGTGATTTTCCAACGATTTAAGATTTAGTGTTCATTTCACGTTAAACAATCTCAATTCAGTTCAGTTTAGGTCAATTCAATTCAATTCAATTCAATTCAGGTCAGCAACTTACTTTTCCCCTCATATATTACTATTTATTCAATATCTATTCTATTGAGTTCTGTTGATGATTTTCAAGTTGTTATGAACACACCCTAAGCTAAAAGAAAAACTCATAAAACTCTAGGTACGTATTGTATCCGCATGAACCATGTACAATGGAGTATAACCATTTGGTGTGGATGTATCAAGTACCATTTGATGGAGTACAACCTACAACTGCTACAAATCTAACTAAAGCAGAAAACTATCAATTGTGGTATCTACAATTACCATTTGATGTGGATGTATAGAGTACCAAGCTATTATTGCGTTATAACATTGTTATCCCAAATGTATCAAACCAAATACAAAATTTAGATCTTAACCTTTTGCTCACTGAAGCTCTGATACCATGTTTAATCAAAAGATTAAATTTATAGTTGAAGATCCAATCACTTATTTATCTAGGAATGTGCCGCTTAATTGTACTCGTAAAAGCACAAGAGTTATAAGTAATTCACGTGGGCATGTATCTTTAATCTTTTTGTACTCGAGCTAGATAAGAGCCTAGGACCTTATTCTTCTTGGGTTCACCATTGTATCACCTTTGGGTCCTCTTTTACTATATTGGACATTGATGGTGAACTTCTCTAATTAGGTGATTATATCAGCAAATAGGTGGATAGGGCTTTGAGATTCCTCTAAAAATGTACTAGTAGGGCAGGGCCCTAAAATCTTTAGTGAAAGTTTTACCCAAGCTTTTTACCCAGGCCAGCTTCTTTCCACTCATCACAGTCCATCAAGAGACAGAGATTCCCTCATGCAAAGTTGAGCAAAGTGATAAATCATACTCACAAATAATCATTGGTTTGAGTTCTACAGATTCTTTCTCATTTATCTGACAAATATGTTCTGATATGTTCCCAAACTTACCAATTTTGCATTCAGTTCACTGCTTAAGACAACGTATAACCGAGTTATATCATTACTTGTATTATGCATTGCAAGATAGATATCTATACGCACCGTTTTAGTCATTCATTAACATTTATATACTTTCTTCCCAATAGCTTAAATTTGAACACAGAACCTGCCTCTTGGTCATCTTATCTCTGATATCATGTGAATGAACTATCTCAATCAATAGCTTAAACTGATTGTCGGATGTCCAATCAATATTATATTCCAACGAGAGTGTATTTCATGCCATCTCCTAGACCCTTTTCCGATTGAACTAAACTAATAAAATTTGATATAAATCGAGTTAAGGGTATGTTAAGTTCGAATGAAAATACCTGAAATGAATTGAATTGAACAGAGCGACTTGAACTGAATGACCTGAAATGAATTAAACGGAACAAATGGGATTCGCAATGGTAAAATGAAGACACCCTTAACTTATACTCATACTCATCCATTTTTCATGATATTGACAACGTTTTCATCTGGTTCGACTTAACTATATGATGACAAAACACTACGAACATTTAGGTAATAAATTTGTACCAAAAGGAAAAGGAAGTATAATTGATATGTTGAGCATATGCAGATATGATTTCTGAATCCATATTGAAAATCTACACAAAACGTGTAGCTATGATCACAAAGAGTACTACTACTATCTTCTAGCTAAGGTAGTAGTAAGTTCACTAGTACTAGTACCAGTAACTCTGTAAGTGCTAAATATCCGGATCAATACAGTACTGTAGAAATTAATTTTCAAAGTTACTAGTACGTTATTACTGACCTAGTAGTAGTAATTTTTTACTAGTAGAGAAATTCCGGATTGAGACTTTATGGCAAGTTTCTTTCATCATTCATTGAATTTCCCAGAGAGCAACTACAGAGTCACGTGATCTCCTGTTCCTTGGGACACTTTAACAATTGCCTGTTTGCCACCCCCCCATATCCTTCTCACATGCTCCCACATTCACCCCTCCNTTCCTCTCTAGATTTATGGACTTTTTTGGGGTTTATTAGTTAACTAATTACTACTAATTGATTGATTAATTAATTGATACTCCCATAACTGTTTTTTCATGCCCCTCTTCAGATTTATGAGAGTTTACTTGGGGTTTATTTTAATGGAAGTTTTTGTGTTTGTCAGCAATGGAGAAGCTTATCATCAAAGACAGTGTGGTTTTAATTGTCTCTTGTCGCGTAAGATGGTACGAGTAACCAAAAAGCGATGCTTGTGTCAATGTACAAGACTTGTGATAAACATTATCACAATGCTTTTGCGGGAGAATTTAGAGAGGATTTTGATAGTACCCTCAGGGTTTGTTCTATACTTCTTGATTTTTGGGTGATGGAGCTGTAATTTGCTAGAGGTAACTAGAGTTTATTGATTTTTTTTTTTTATCGGTGATTGGAGTTTGCTGAAAGTTGATAGGATTTGTTGGAATTGATGATTTACTGTGATATTAAGTGTGATCTTTCAACAAAGGTTTAGCAAAAAAGTTTTGAAATCTAGTATTTTTTGTTGCCATGCCACAAAATGTAATCACATAAACATTTTGGACAATAATGACTCTTTAGTTGAGAAGACCATTGACCCATATGCCAATTTCTTGAGTTAATTTCATGTTAAATTGTTTTGATGGTAAGTATTCAACCTGCATATCAAAACATGATTTTTTATAACTATATTGTAATCTTTTTTTTTTTTTTTTTTTGAGGTGAACTATATTGTAATCTTGTTATTTCCTTTTCTATGTCTTTCTTTTCATCAAGTCATTAATTTTCAAATTGAAATATCTCAAACGGATTTACAAAATCTTAAAATAATACTATCTAGTTATCGTTAAAATTTAACTCCCTCCACTTGTAATAAACGCAAATCTGAGAGACTACTTGAAATCAAGATTACACCTTTCATATGGAACCATACATATGGATTTATTCATCGATTTCTTATTACCTAACACCCACAATATTCCCTTTCCCTTTTCACCTACATGAACAAAAGTTCATATAACCCATCACACCATTTCCCATTAAATTGTTAGTACCAAATCACCAAAAAAAAAAAAAAAAAAAAATGTACATGAAATTATGAAAAGTTGATATTACCGTTTACCTCAAAAAATATTAAAAAAATAAAAAAATTACCTTTACCACTCACCTTTACCCCACCCACTGCTAGTATCCGCCCTCAACGAAGGATGTAAGAAAACGATCTTTCTTTCTCTCTCTCTCTCCTCAACGTTTATAAGCCAACTCTGCCACCCCACGACCCCATTGTCTCTCTCCGGAGCTCCACTCTCTCTCTCTCTCTCTCTCTCTCTCTCTCTCTCTCTCTCTCTCTCTCTCTCCTCCCCCAATGCCATAACCCCACTCACTCAACCTTCCCCAAAAAACTCAAATCCCAATACCCAAACAACAACAACAACAACAAACAATGTCGCAGTACAAGAAACCATCACCGGCGCCATTGCCGGCGTCGGAGCTCCGGCAAAGAGTTTACACTTCCATTGATAAACTCTCCGACCGAGCCACCCTCTCTCAAGCTTACTCCGACCTCGAATTTATCGCTCGTAACCTCCCCTCAGATTCTCTCTCCTCTTTTCTCTCTTACATCCTCTCTGTCGACGCTTCTTCCAAATCCCCTGTTCGAGTCCACTGCATTAATCTCCTCTCTGTTCTCGCCAAAACCCCTCATCACTCTTCCACTCTCTCGAATCTCGTCCCTAAGACCGTCTTACCCGCCCTCCTCCGCCGGCTTCGCGACCCGGACTCCGCCGTACGCACCGCCTGTGTTGCGGCCGTCGCAGCGCTGAGTCCGGTGGTGGGGTTTGGTTCCCTTGTTGGGCCGTTGATTGGGTCGGTGATGACTGAGCAGGACCTGAATGGGCAGATCGGGTCGTGTTTGTGTCTCAAGGCTGCGATTGATTTTGCTGCTGACGTGGACGGTGGGGATGAGGCGGAGCTACGGAGGGTGGTGCCGAAGATGTTGAAGATGGTCAGGGGTGACTTTTTTAAGGCGAAGGGGGCACTTTTGGGTGTGATTGGGAGTGTTGTTGGGGTTAATGAGGGTGGGGTTGTGAATGGGAGAAATGGGTTGGTGGGGAATGTGGTGGGTGTTGCGGTTGAGATGTTGAGTTCTGAGGATTGGGCTGCGAGGAAGGCGGCGACCGAGGTGCTTGAGGTGGTGGCGGTAGTGGCGGAGCAAGAGGCGATTAAGGAGGTCAAGAGGGTGGTTGTTAATGCCTTGGAATCCCGGAGATTCGATAAGGTAATGCACTCAACAATCTAATCTAAGGGTGACTTTTCGCAATTTAGGAGTGACTTTTAAGTATTGGGTCGTGTAATGGTTAGACCGTTGTAGCCGTTATAGGATAAAAGATAGTAATTGGTTAATTGATTTGGGTTGAATTAGTGTTTTATTATGGTTTTAATTTTGATTTGATGAGGTGTTTAATTTTGGATTTGTGTTGTTGGGATTTTGATTGTGACAGGTTAAGATAACTCGTGAGACTATGAATCGAGTATTAGAGATTTGGAAGGAAGTACCTGGTGGTCCTGAGGAGGATTTGCTTTTATCAAGATCTAACTCTACCATTTCTAAAGGTATTTGATGCTCATGAAAAGTTTTTACTTATTTGACTTTATTGCTCTTTTTTGCCTTTGCAAATTGAATGCACTTATCATATGAATTGCAAGTTTCAAACTAATTTTCTTTGAGTATTATCTAGAGTTCAAATTTGTGATGATTTTTCATAGGAATGAATTGTTCTCAATGATTTCTTTGGTTCTATACCTTTTTTTTTCTTTTTCTTTTTTTTTTTTTGCATATTGTGTAGCTAATGATTAAAGAATATGTTGCTTTTGGTCTCTTTAGCTAATCATCAATCTAAGATAAATGGTCAACATATCTTGATTCCTTTCTTCATCCTTCTCTTTAGTCATAAGATTGATCGGAACCTACACTTGTCAGCAATTCTTGAGGTTATATATTATGGCTTGTTGATATTGACTACCTTTCAAAATTGAGATGAGGCATGATTTTTGGATATTCATCTAATAGTAATGTGTCCTTCTGTTGTCAATGATGGTAGATAATGGAAGTTGTAGGAGTTCACCTTCTGTCTCTAGACGATCCTCGTTTGCTGGCTGGGAAACTCCTAAACCAAGGAAAACAATAACTAAGACGAGGTCGTCTTTGTCTGATGGGCCAGTTGCCTCCATTGCGTCTCCCATCTCCACAAGTACTCGAGATAGTATTGGTCTTGAAACGCCGCCTCAAAGAAAGAAAACATTGTCCAAGAGCAGGTCCTCCTTGTCTGATGACTCTACCATTACTGATTCTTCTTCGGTCTCCCATGATGTTGGTTTTGAAACTCCTCAATCGAAGAAATCAACGACCAAGAACAGGTCGTCTTTGCCTGACGATTTTGCAGCAAGTGTCATGAAAAAGAAGAATGCTTCGAGAGGCAATGATGGGAAACTTGAAGTAGCACTTCCTCCGATTCCATCTGCAAAGGTTGTATTAGAGGAGGAGATGCAGTCAAATTGCAGAACTGTGGAAGTTACTACTTCTGGGTCAGAAATGAGAAGCAACTTCTATAAGAAGACCTCTGAGGAGAGGGTGCAGAAAGGTGGTGGTTTGAGATCGGGGTCCCGGGTGGTTCCTTTCATCGAGGTAGAGGAGTCCCAGGAATTGGTTGTTGAAGGTGGAGCAAATGAAGAAGTGGGTGAAAGCAACGCAGACGTTGAGCTATCTTTGATTCGAAACCAGCTTCTTCAGATAGAGAAACAGCAATCTAACCTCTTGGATCTCCTTCAGGTATGTTTGCGCAAGTTTCTGTAGTTTTTTTGTGATTAATTTATGACCGAGGAACGATTAGTGATTGTGCATTCTGGTGCATTTTGCTATTTTTGTGTTAATTGACTCTGCTAAGAAGTGAGTGAACGATCTGGGCAAACATTTCACAAAGCAAATCCTTTTATAAACCATTAAATGTTTATATTGCTGATCATCATCTCTTTCCAGTTCATTGAGTAAAAGTTTAGGGGAAAAAGGGAATATGTGCTCTTATTGACAGTAATATGAGAAGTTTTTATGGGTTCTTTCATTATGAACTTCACTAATGATATTTCTGCAATATTCCTTGTCTTCATAAACTATGCAGTAATCTTGGTTAAGGCTGAAGTGTATTGCTTTCTTTCCTTTTTTTCTCTGAGATTGCTAAAAAAAAAAGACGGAATTTCTTTTAAGGAAACAATAGATAATTAGTATGAAACGCAAAAATGCAAGGTGCACTTGGGTTGGCCGTTGTTGATATTACAACATGCAACGTATTGTATTTTTCAGACTAATTACTTCAAGATCATTAGCTGATCTGAACTACTAAATATTTCAGAGATTTATGGGCAATTCTCAAAATGGGATTGACTCATTGGAGACGCGTGTGTCTGGTCTCGAGAGAGCATTAGATGAGATCTCTTATGATTTGGCTGTGCAAAGCGGAAGAATCCCAAAGAATGAGTCTGCTGGAAGTACTTGCTGTCCTAGTACAGAGTTCTTGAGCCCTAAGTTCTGGAAGAGGACAGAGGGAAGGCCCTCTACTACTCCAAAGTCGTCTTACTTTGGTAGTGTGCCTAATAAAGATGGCAATGTTGAAGCCGTAAAGATTGAGGGCCATAGGCTTCACGAACAAAATGAAGGCATTTGCAGGGACAGCTCGTGGGGAAACGTTGAGTTCAACACCACCAAGAGTATGAAAAGCATAGGCCAAAACGCCCAGAGAGGAAGAACATGCAGCCCCAGAAGCTTCGATGCAGCTTCAACTGCACCTTATATAACTCCAGTGGTTCGAGGTGTCTGAATCTGCAGGTAATAAATTTTAACAGCCTATCATGAGCTTGGACCCTCGTGCATTTCTATTTTTATTTTTATTACTGTTTTCGACCATGCTATTAGCAGCACACCCTAGATATCGTTAGGCATTTATTGATGATTATCGATTTATCTCTAGCAAACGATATGGCTCTATGTGGCTCAGTCTGGGGACCATTTTTATTTTACCCTTTCAGAAAGAGTCTGGCAAAAGTAAGAACTAGTAGGAAGAGATGGGGAGAGTTTTTCTACCACATTAATAATGTTTAATAAAAAATGGTTATACATAGCGAATCCTTGAAAGTTTCTATGTCCGCTTTCCTTCCACGGACCACAGGATCTTCCACTGCTTTCCATGCGAGTGAATACTCTCATCTTTTATCGTTCCTTCTATTGAGTGAAGTTAGGTTGTATTGGTGTATTTGGCATCCCAGACGTCAAATAAACAATTAAACTTGAATTATTGGTTTGTTCGACTTCAGGAATTTTCATATCAAGGCTTGGCAGTTAGCCTACTTTTTCCTACAGGAAATCACAACGTATACTAATAGAGAAAAACAAGTGGAAAGTTGATTCTCATTGTGGTTGATTTTATTAGTAGAGAGATGGGGCCTCTTTGTCTTGCCAATATGCTTATGGGACTTCACTGAGTAGTTTCTATTAAAACTTAACGTGTCTGTTCTTAATAAATGATCAAATCTGAGCATTATCCATGTATACGATTAGTGACTGTTACTGTTTCATGTAGCCGTTATGGTTGTCTGCTGCATAAACAAATTGCTAGGCTGGATCCAAAGCCAATAGTTTCTTCTTTACTGAACCATGTTACTGATTGCATTTGTAGTTGGTTAATAATAATGCGCACTATCTACAAGTTTCAATTAGAATCCAAGGATAATTTCTCACTTTCTACCCTCGCTTTTCTCAGTGCATTCCTATTACTATGCTAATTTGTAGATTCCTTCATCAATCATCACTAACTTTTCTGTTATTCTTCAAATCATTTGTGCAGAATCTGAAATTGAGGCCAAACCAATAATATTAAGAATCTCAAAGTAGCTGTGCTCGCATTTTGATACCCATAGCTGGTGAAGCTTTGTATATTATTACTCCTACTTGGTTATTTTCTGCTACCAAAGAGATTTATGGCTATGAAGTCTTGTCATCTTTGATATGATCATCTTCGTCTTGTTTTGCGGTTTGGCTTAGGATAGAGCGGTAGTTGTGTTGAGCAGTGATGTTTGTTGGAAGTATGAGAGGCTGGTACTTGGTTTATTCAGTCTTGTAGGAGCAAATATGTTGTTTGTACAGGGTGAAAAGGAGAAAATTAATGAGAGAAAAATGTTGCCTTTGTATCTTTCTCATCATCAATTTATGAAAGTGATTATAAGAAAAACATTACTAATGAGGTTAGAAGAATTATATTATCTGCATCTTTTATCTTGCTAATGAGAATGAACTTTCTCTGAGCGGCGAAATTCCTTTTGCCTCTATGCTTGTTTTGTGTTAACATGGCAAAAAGAGAAATCCAACAAAATCCATATTTTGCTTTTAGAAATATAGTACTCCCTATACTATTGTTTACATGTCCTATAAATCATACTGGTTCTGAACAAATAAGTGAGGCCCACAAATGAGCTTGGATGGGTAGTGTAATGGCGCATCCTTTACCCGTCTTCAGATTCCCGAGTTTGCGTCCCATTTTCATCAAAGGAGGTTTCATTGCTATTTCAAATCAAAGCATGCCTAATCCTCTTATCATTGTTGTTCCATTAATGTTGTGTGATTCTGTTATGTTTCATTAAGGAGTTGAGATCCCTCCGGTGAAATACTGTAGATGTGAACTCTTCATTGGAAGGGATATGAACTCTTCATTATGTTGGTCTCCTTAATGCGTGCCTAGTAATTTGTTCTATCTAAGGGTAATCGTTTTCTATTCTGAGAATTGGTTAGTATTCACATGATTAAAGAAGTGAATTATGAAAGTACATTTTGGTAATCATCAATTTTGCATCCTATAATCTTGCCATAACGAGCAGTAATTGTTCCATTAACATCAATTCTAACATTTTCCACGTTTCCATAAACAACGTTATCAACAACAAAACCTGCATATTTCTTGCTTTCCTAAATTCCGAATAGCCTAAATTTTTTCCATCTGTTTTATTGATATGATTTCCAAGTCGGTTATAGCGGCTAAGGAATCTTCCATCTATGAAGAAGGAAGTTCCACCTACAAAACATAATTTGTTGTCAAGATGATGTTTTAGTGATGCACTGATGCGTATATAATGCAACATCAGTAGTAAAGTGATGACACATAGGGAGGTATAGAGTAAATGTGTTGTGCTACAAGAAAATTAAACCCAAAAAAAAAATTAAAAATTAAACACAACAATTCTTTTTGGCACACATTTAACAGTGGATGTACTAGGGAACAGTGATCAAACTTAGATACCTAACAAAATGATTTGAACCGGCAAAGGAAGAGAACAGGGCGGAGCAGCATGGCTGATCCCGGTTCACGTTAGAAAGGAGATAGAGAACGGCAGAGCAAGGCAGCGAACAACCGAGAGGATGGACCCGGTTCACGGCACACGACCTAATTGAAAAGGAGAGGAAAGGCTGATTTAAGAAGGTTAGGGTTGAGCTCGGAGGCTATATAAATGATGGGGCCTTAAATACCATCGAGTTATACCTAATATAAACCAACTATTATAAAACAAATTACTATAAGTACGTAAATATATTGCATGTATACATACTATCAAATTAATGCTTAAGCCAAGAGAAACTAATTATCTAAGAAACCAAATATTCTTGTTTTTTTCCGTCTTCTTCCCTTCAGTTCTTTCCTTAATAACTTCCTCTTTTTGCTAGTAAAGGAGGCATTCTAATGTTTTTTTTTTTTTTTCCTTATAATATAGCCCATAAAATTTTTCTTCTTTAGGTCGTGTGTCTCATTTATGAATCCAAGTTCTAGTGCATGACATTGACACTCTTTCAATTGAAACCTGGTTCATTCTGGTTGATGATATTGAAGAATGTTACTCCCTCCGTTCTCAAATGAAGGTTACGTTTGGAATTCCGCAACTCACATGCTTCATTTGAGAACGGAGGGAGTAGAATCTTTCGTCACTCAATTATGTAACTCAAAATCAATCTACAAAATACTAAACCCCAAAGGATACGCGGGCTAGATAGTAGGAGTAGATACTAACAAACCTGGGCTTTTGGCCCTTCCTCAGCGAGCCTGGGCTGCACATTATAAATAGCATTACTATTACAGTACCAATTACTAATGAGGTCATGTTAACCAACAGATGGGCTGGGCCAACATATGACATCAGTCACAATGAAACAACTCAAATAATGGGCCTATAATCTATTCATACGAGTATAAACTTACAGTGCTCCATATATAGTATTCCCTCCGTTCTCAATTAAAGATTACCAAGTGTAACCTTTAATTGAGAACAGAGGGAGTGAGTCCATATCATAGAAACCGAAACCTACTTGGTCTGCCTTCGTGCCTCTAGAGTCTAGAGGCTCCTTATTTGGGCCCTAGTAGCCTCGAGAAAAAATAAATAAATAAATAAAAAAAATTACCATAGACTTTGTGTATTGTACGCTTAAAATTAAATCATTCTATTGTTAAAATAAGTTACCGTCACATTTATACCGATACTTCTTCAGCTAAAGTTTCATTTGTTGTTAAAAGTCATGTATTTTCCTGATAGACTACCATAGTTTATTATTATTATTATTTTTTTTTTGATGGAAGATAGACTACTATATTTTTTTAAAATAAAGTGATTAAAGTCACTTATGTATATCGTGTAATAATACATTAGGTGTAAAAATTATGTCAGAATCGGACATTTTGTAACAAGGTGTAGTATCCTAATATGACAATATAATGACATTCAATTAGGCCAAGTCATAGGTGGCAACTAATTACCCTTTTCCGCTTTGCATAGCACATTGAAAAAACATACTCCCTTCGTCATTTGAGTTGCGGAAAACCAAGCGTCACTTTCATTTGAGAACAGAGGGAGTATAAATTATATAAAATAAAATAAAATCACGGTCAATCACTATAGAGTTTGGCCATTACATAGCTGGTTTCTGATATTCCATAATATTGGATGAGTTTATATCTTTGTACAAGCTAAGGTTATACTTGTACGGTTGTTGTACCAACTTATAATTTGTCCCTGTCATATATATGTGTACTATGTAATGGACAAAGTCTGAAGTGACTTTTATATACTCCACTATATAGTGTGGCTTGAAACTTCAAAGTACAATGAAACCTTCAAACTCATGGGACAGTGGAATGCACATCACTTCGAATTTCTTGTATTTCCAATTATTTTCGTTGAATTTTCTTTCTACCACTAGCTGTTCTATTACATGAGAAGTGATTTATAATTAAGTTCCAACTTTCATAAACTCCAAAGTTTAAGAATCTCTACACTGATATATCAATAGATATATAAAATCGTTTCATGATTAGAATAGAAGGAGCTCATCATTTTAGTTTGTTTCATGGTATAGTTTACTTTTGGATTAAAAAAATTCAAAGTTAAATTTTAATCGTTATTTTTTATCCTAATATACTAACAAAATAAAATGATTTTGACTCTACAAAAGTAATACTCCCTTCGTCCCTTATTTAACTTTCATAAACCTCAAATATTTTGTCCCTTACAAACTCATCAATACAATAAAAAATCTTATTTTCTTTCTTCAATCACTTTAGTACATGGGTTCTCCTACAAGGACAAAATAGACCAAAAAATATCAATTTCTAAAAGCTAAATAAGAGACAAAGGGAGTATCACATATTAATACGGTGATATTATTTTTGATACAGTAATGTCCTATAGATTTATATGGAGTAACTTAACAAATGGATTAATTTTATCTTTGTTAACTTTTGGTGAAAGTAGATGGCAAACTGAGTGGATGATAAAGTAAAAAAGACCACAAACTCCAATAAAGATAAATGGGGTGAGGATAAGATAAAGTCATGAAGGAGAATTTTTTTTTTTTTTTTTTTTATTTAAATGAAGCATACAGGAGAAGATCAGAAGAGTCAGTAGCACCTAGAAGATTAAGGTTTTTAATCATGACAATGAGATTATTATCGTACTACCATTTAAAATATTCACTCTCCTTGAGATGTTTAGTCTCTTCAACTGTTCTTATCCACTAGGAATCAAGATAATTTCTATTCATAATTGTAATTTTTAATTTTTTTTTTTAATTTAATAGAATGGAGGGGTAAACCATGATATTGATACTCCTATTTAACAACTAAAATCCGTAAGTTATCCACTTGGGTCATTAGGAATACAATGCATACCAACTACATTGTGTTAATTTACGATAGGTTTAAAATAAATTACTCTGTTAACTGGACCTGAATATGTTAAATCGGTGGTAAATCCTAGGTTCAATACTCCGCTGTTATACGTAAATTTATTTTACTTGGCCTGACATTTGTATTGAGGTTTGAGGGCATTATTGTCTTGCCTTAGAAGCAAATTTTGTCAAGAGGAGCAGCCATCATAATTAAGTTCATAAAGAACAGCTTAGGTAAAGGGATTTTGTGCTGGCAGGCAACCTCTTTCATCTGTACTGTAATGCTATTATTAG
>BSSO01004582.1:0-14313 GCA_030267885.1 Mesembryanthemum crystallinum | reverse complement strand
CTGAAATTTAGGAAATATTCTTGCTGCAAAGTTTGAAGCATTAATCAACAATTGGTGCTTCTTAATAAAATTTTCACTTATCTAAAAATAAAATAAAATTGCTGTTTCTTACTTTCAATATATGAGATGAATTGATTGTTAAGGGGGGGGGGGGGATCAAAAGGTAAAAAGCAAACGGTTTGTCTTGCAGCTTAGTTACACAACAAAAGGCCAGTGCTAATAAATGCACATTTTAACCAATCAATTGTTGTGAGGAACTCCTCCCAATTTTCTTGTTTTTCTTTGGCGGGTGAGGAGGACCCTTTCTAGGTCTCCTAACTGAAGGCTTAACTCAATACTAAGAGTTTAGACACATGGGCAAAAGGAGGTATGGAAATCCTTCCTCACAAATGCCTCCAGTGGGATCCAAATTAGAAGGGTGGGAATAGGGTAAACATTGTGAATCGGCCGTTACATAATATCTTTTTTTGAGGTTCCAATATGTGAAATCCCGCTACTGAAGGATACTGCAGGTACATGGCTGATAAAGCCGATACAACTCGAGTAGCGAATACCAACTCAAAGGCGCGGCAATTATTACCGGATACGCGACACCCGAATCAAACCAAGTCCATGATGTAGTGACCGTTACCTCATTTCGTGACGATACCGCAATTTTGAACCCCAGTTGGGAGGCTATTGGGGAAGACTTGCTTTGGTTTTTTGAGAAGTTTATTTTGGTTGTGGAGTGATATGCAGGGGTATTAAATCAACCTTCATTACTGTGGTTGTAATAAGGGTCCTACTTTGAGAGTTTGGGATTCTAGACCTATCATTCTAGTCATTAGTGTTTAAAAGATCCCTACTAAGATGGTCTATCTTTAACTAAAAAAAATCCCTAACATTACAGGGGAGTGGTATGTTGTTCTGCAACTATAGTTCAACATTTGTAGAATCTTCACTGTCTCCAATGTGTCGCTAGATCTGCTTTGGGAACAGTTACTTGTTGAGATATAGCGTATAGTCAATCACAACAGGTTGAATAGGAAAGAGCTTACATAGATAAAATGTTGTGCCGTGGACGGACCACTGTCTTAAAAGATGATTTCCCCTAACATCCAATGCAACCAGGTTTGTCCTCCAGGATTAACCCGACTCCGATTTTAGCGTGCACTCACAAAAACCGGATAGAGTAATCAAACTCTCTAGCTCAAATCAGAAACATTTTTGAGATGAAAAGGAAGTCATGCAAAATTGCTGTCTCTAAAAACGAGTGACAAGAAGAGAATTCATAGAAAAAGGTGCATGAATGATATATCAGTTAACCTGGAAAAACATAAAGCAGCAACTAGTTTTGTACGGAAAATAGAACCCTGCGCAAATGGCAGCAACTAATAAGACTTGCAGGAAACTTCACTTTCCGAGACAAAAACAAATGTTTATGTAAAAACAAATTAACCTTACCCACGCCCTTGCTCGACAGACAGCGGTGGTGGCGCACGTGTGTGGTAGTTCATTCTCACCCCTTATATTTTATTCAAGAGTGTAAATATATAAACCACAAAAAAAAGCTTTGTTATTTACCAATGTGACACGAGCACTTTACATAAGTAAACCTTTAACTTTTTTCAACTTTGCTTATTTAGCTTCATTTTGGGCTAGAGTGGTGGGAACTTTCAGTAGTTATTCTATTTCTGAGATCCAATGTGATTGGGCTAATTTGTATTACACTTTTTTAAGAACACTTTGTCCTCTTTGTATAATTATGTTAGATGTTACTACATACTTTTCTTATCTAAAAACAGAAGATACGTTGGTTTGAAGAAGGGGTAAGGAGAAGAAGCTGCTAAGGCAGTGTGCTATTTTTGGTGATGTTTTAGTGCTTTTGTCAAAGGAATTCTCTCATATTCTCTGAGATTTCCATACAACTTGAGTTGTTTGAGGCTGCGTGGTGTATCTGACTTCATTTTGAGCCAAAGTAGTGAGGGCTTTCAAGGGATGCCTCTAATTGACGCCCAAAATCACTGGAGTTATTTGTAATTAGATGTTAATTTAAGGACTCTTTGCCCTCATAGACTGTACTTACTTTATTGTTCTTAATATAATATTTCTAATCTACAAAAAAGCAATGGACAGGGAGAGTTGTGTATTTACCTCCTATGGTGGATTGGACAGATAATTAAATTGCTGTCCTTCTAAATAGGTTCTCTATAAAACTTTGTATTCTTTCAGATTATGCCTACTGGTATTGAATGATTGTCCCTTCTAATATGTTTTTTGCATTTCTGGGCGGCAGCGCTATTCCTCCTTCCCTCGGTGACCAGGTCATTTTGTTGTTGGCTAAGTAGTCAAGTGTGTAGTGATACTGTCATGACTTAGAGTTTACTGTTTAGCCTTAGTTGCTAGGGTCACCCATGTTCAAAGAAATTGCCTCTTATCCATGAGGTCCATGGCTAGAATATTGCAGGTTAGATTCCAGCTCCGCAGGAGCAATTATGCCATGTGTAATGGCCGCCCATTACAAAAACAAAAAAGCGCAGTCTCCCGCTTCAGGCAGAGTCTGGGGAGGTCAATGTGTACTCAGCCTTACCCCTGACTAGTGGGGACTAGCAGAGAGCCGCCAAACCACCCACCTCCTTACCATATATAATAGATAAAAAAGAAAAGCAAGAAGAAATTATGGTGTATAGTTGGTGAAAGTGACCATGATAAATTGTTTGGAATTGGCCATTACAAAAATCTCCACAACATTAAATATTTTCATTGAACCTATATTTTTTTTCTTTGTGTTTGTGTGTGTGTCCTGAACAGGTTGTATATATGTCTGTGTTCATGTCTGTAATTAACCTTTCTAGCCAATTTGAATGTGAAATCAACAAGTTCTTTGCTACTATTTCAAACATCTTGGTTTTGAATTGTGCTAGGTGATTCATATTTTTACACTATGCGCAGCTCTTATTGGAGGGGTTGCTCTTGGATTTGCAAATCCAAGCTTGGGCTGTCTTGCTGATACATACTATTTGTCAAAAGTGAGCACATTTAGTATATTTATTATATCAGGTGAGGTTTCATCATGTTTTGAATGTTTAGTTTTCATGTTTTATTGATGAAATTCTCATTCTTTCGATATTGTAGGTTTGACATTACGTAGCCAAGAGATTGGAGAAGCTGCAGAAGCATGGCCTGTAGGGATATTTGGGCTGGTATGTACTTTAGTAACTGTTGTATTATTCTATTTGATTTTGTTATCTAGAAGTCAAGTGCAGTCACGAAAGACCTAGTCAGCTACTATGTTACTTGGACTCATCAAATAAATACACGTTTCATACAAGCATACATGTTAGGAGNAAGTCTTAAGTGATCCCAATTTGTGTTAGTGTTGAATATTTGACATAGATACTTGAGGAGAAATGAGAAGCTTGAGTAGCATTAGTGGTAGTTCTATACTTGTAATAGATAATAGCTGTTTGTATATTGGGTTGCATATGGAAGCATAATTTCTGTAGTGATCACAGCAAGGCTTTTTGTAGTCAACTTTCACTCTCCTTTTCTTTTGTAGCCATCTGCTCCTTGTAATTATACTAGAGTAGGAGCATGCCTGTACGATGCCAGTACATCATACCATATCCTAACATGTAGTTAAAGGTAAATCATCTATAAAATAAACTATTACTTTTAAAATTGAAAACATGAGAATAACACATTAGGGTATGTTCGGGGTGGTTTTCAGCTTTCAGTTTGTTTAAGAACTGAAAACCAGCGTTTTCTTGTGTTTTTAAATAATTATAGTTTGGTAATTATTCTTGAAGAGTGTATTCTTTATGATGATGCATTTGTACTTAGCCCCCTTCATTTAATTCATGTTACACGGGCATGGGATTATATGGTATTCCTAAATGTTCATATATTAAAATATTAGTATGAGAATACAACAAATTAAAATATATTTGAGTCAATAAACATCTAGTGAATATTCTTGTACAAACCCCTTGTTGCCTCCCGTCTAGGGCAAGATATTTTTCCTTTGAGTGTCACGCAACATGATCGAACATGTCAAATATCTAGTGATCGCATGTACGCCGTTATGCCTAGCATGTACACATGTTTTAACTCTACTGTATCCGTTGTACTATGCAACATGGATGAACACTTGTGCATGGATTAGCCCATACCTAATTGTGACTTTCATGTATGCATTCAATGGATACATTATTAGCATTGGAAAAAGTAGTTAGTAGTATTGAATTGATAAATCTCTAAGCTTGCAACAATATGTGCACTTGTTTCCTCTATTTAGTTGCACCTTTCTATGAGCATCGGAAAATGCTGGTGCCTGACACATTAGCTAAACCTAATGTTGATATGGCGATAACGTGGATGTCTACGTGTCACGACAACACTGATTACATCAAATAATAATTACACTCGAGTTTGTCTTTTTATTACCCTTTTATGGGTTTATTAATTTTTTATTCTTACAAGGATATTGAAGGCTTAATAGTTGATTTTTTTGGATTGCTTATCAGTTGAAATTTCATGCATGCATTAAAGTACTGTAGTATTAAGAATTACAGCTTCTATTTGTTAAAAATTAATGTCAGCTGATGGCTTGCATATATGACATTGCGATGGTCTAAAAAAGGAAACGCCAAATGTATCCTCATTAAATAGTAATTCTGTGAAAATTTATGGCCTTGCGCACAATTAAGAAAGATAACTATTTACTTAAAAGTTTTAAGGTCCGAAATCCAAGAGGCAAAATGTACATCACTGAAGCAACCCCATCCACGTTTTATGAGAGTTTTGAAATTTGCGTCATTTATGTACTCAAACTTTAATTTGATCTGGCAATCATCTGACTACCAGTATTGTTGAGTATTCTGCTAAACAATACGGATATTGGAATTACCATATTTTTTTCCTCCCACATTGCAGGCTTCTATACTTCTGTTGACCCCAGCATTTTCAAGGCTTATCTTGCAACTTACTCTTCAGCCTCCAGAATTTGTTACCGGTACTGAATTTAATATCTGAGTAACCTAATAGAGAATTACATTCAGCTTATTGTTTGCTAACATCTCTGAAGAATCATAGAGGTCTGTCTGGTTTCTCTACCTTTGAAGTTAAAGATAAACTACGCTGCAAAAATACCAACTAGTTGAGTGCACAAATTGCATCTTCCTTGTCTTAACTATCCTGAGATCCATGTTATGCATAAGATGCTTCAACTATTGTTGACTAAGGCCTTGTTCTTTTAATATTCAGTATGCAGTTTTCAGTTAATTCAGCAACTTACTTTTTCTCACATATTACCATTCATTCAAAGATGTTCAGTTTAATTTAGTGCAGTTCCTGTAGTTGAAAAGAGCAGGGCCTAAATTGACTGAAAGTTTTCTATTTACGGCATAAACCAGCTGTAAAAATGGCCCAGCAGAAGGCAAAAGAAGACATATATTAGGTTATTGATGTTGACCATTGTTTGGCACATGGCTGCATCTGGTGTTGTGATTGACCAGTCGTAGGCTCATTTGTTTAGGTTAATTGTTAAGTTTCTACCAATTGATTATGCATATGATAGCTGATATTTTTGGCAGCTGTATTTACTAGTGTTAGTTCGGTCCAGCTTGGCTGGCTTAGAAGTAATTTAATCATGGAAAACATACATAATCACCAAAATTTAGCTGGTTATACAGAAATAATCCCTACTTGGGAATATAAATAAATCCAAACTTCACGTAACTTAAACATCGGTGGTTCTACTCTCATCAACCATGGGATCTCTGAACGGAATTGCATAAGTGGCTTAGAGGCCGTTGTTGACTCAATTTCTTCACTTTAGAGGGTCATATAACTAGCACATGACTATAGTTTTACAGTAATCGCTAAAAAGAAAAAAAAGGAAACGATAGGAAAACTTAAATATTGAAGCTTGAAAACTTTCTCAAGTAGCATTTAGAAGCCATGAAGGTATCACGCCGTGCTAGTTCCTTTAGTGGTTGAGCCACATAAGCAAGTCTGGCTTGGAAATTTTCATGTTGGATGTGAGTGAGACCATTTATGCTTGAGTTGTGTGCAGTGGTGACTATCATCTTTTTCGTTGATGATGGAACCTTGTTGTGATTGTCCTCGTCCTCTTCCTGTTACTTGAACTCGTTTTAGGTTGTAGCTCATAAGCTAAACATGTCTAAGAGTGGTGTAGCAATTATTAACCTCGAGTCCTGTGCTCACACAGCTTCACTTGTTGGCTAGCGGTCATAAGTGGGCTCTTCTTATCATGGGTTTCATTTTAGGGTAATCCTAAGTCCTCTTTTTGGGATTTGTGATAAAAGATTTGTTTGGGGAAGGGAAAGAAGTGCAACTTGGTGTGGAGGTGTGGTGTCATGGCTGTTCTTGACTTCTTGGTGCCTTTGGTTGATATGGAATTCCCATATTTTCTCTGGGATTCCAAACCTTTTGATTTTGTTTGGGGCCGTTCCGCGTTGTTTATCTGCACTTTCCAGTGAGCTTACATTCCAGTTACGCCTTTTTTGAAATGTGTGAGCTCTCTGGCTAAGACAGTCCAGTGAGCTTACATTGGAGAGAAGTTACTTGACTTTGTTGTGGGTTTATGCTCATAGTGTTTAAAGGCGTAACTCTCTTCATTACTCAAAGGGGCTAGTAGGCTTGCTTTACAAAACATGTTTTGGAAGAAGGCATCTAAGTAGTAACCTGCTGCAAGATGAGTGCTCTCCAATTCTGACTTCTCAGAGTTGGTGATGGTACAACTGAGGCAATAATGGGTTCTTTACCATTGTAGGGACGTGGCGACTGAAGATTTGATAATTCAAGAGGTAACAATGAGCGAATGAGATGAGCCATGTATCATTACGATAGGTGTGAAGTGGAAGTTGAGTGATGTTTGGTGTTCAATCATACCTTGTTATCAATTCGATCAGGCACTTGTCATCAACTTTCATTGTTCAATTTTTTGAGAATAAGATAAATAGCATTATTCAGCTCTTTGAAATTGAAAAAACAGAAAGCCATTTCATGCCTTTCTATCTATCCAATGGATGGAAGGGCGGATGCCTTTGGTGCCTCCTCCAGTCAAGAATTGTAAATGACAGTCATTAGTCATTATGCCTTTCGCTCCTGACTTTCTAAGTTCACGGTTTGATCTTCTGGTGTTCTAGTCTAGGCATATAGGAATCACACCTATGCACCCCTAACTTGGGGAGTAAAATCTACTATGGTGATAATAATTTAGAGGATGTCCTAGAAATGAATAGCTTGAAACCAAAATGATTAGTAGCTTGGCACCTTGCATTCTTATTACTTTTCTTTTTTTTTTTTTTAGGAAAATTGGTTGGGAATAATCCAACCTTTCACCCTGTTGCAGAAAATAATCCAACCTTTCATATTTGCATGGGATAATCCCACCTTTCATCTTTGTAGCACGAAATGGTCTCAGACTAACTCCGTTAACATTTCCGTTTGAAAGTGGTGACGTGGCATTGACTTTTGCTATTTTTGTGCTTTTTTTCATTGATTTTATGTTGGGAAAATAGAATAGGAAGAAAAGAAAGAAAATAAAATCGTTGTAAAAAATTCACAGAAAATCGCAAAATAGCACAAGTCAACGCCACGCCATCATTTTCAAACGGAAATGTTAACGGAGTTAGCTTGGGACCATTTCGTGCAACAAAGGTGAAAGGTGGGATTATTCCATGCAAATATGAAAGATTGGAATATCTTTTGCAGTTGGGTGAAAGGTTGGATTATTCCCAACAAATTTTCCTTTTTTTTAAAGGAAAGAATTGTATTAATGATGCATTCTTATTTCTTTCTCAATATGATAAAGGAAAAAGCATGAAAAGTTGTCTTATTTAAACGCTCAATTATGACATCCCTTCTCTCTTACTTCACATCTCAGAGTGCACCATTCTTGTTCTGTGAGTCTAAAAACAATCAGATGGCTAGCTGTCAGAATAGAGAGCTTGGCTGTTATTTTTATGACTATGTTTAGGGCAGAAAGTTGGTACACAAGGGCTTCCTGATTGTTGAAGCACTTATATTCTGGACCATATTGCTATCTTTTGAGTAAAGAATGATTTGTTAATCTCTAAATTTTGAACGCAGTAGAATGACAAAATTGAACATGGGATGTTTGGATCCTTGAAGAATGTAGCAGCATGAGCTTCACGCTCCATGTTGTCATATTGGTATGCAGAGCAAAAAGTGCCCCTGAGTTGAGCTATATTTTGAGATGTTAAACTAGAATTCCTTTGTGAACTCATTCTGCTGTCAAAGCAAGTGTGATGGTTACTTGGATGTATATAATACATTGGTGCATGTCATTAGCCTTGGGTAATGGTTTCTGGCTTGTTTAAAGATGCTTTGTTGTCTTCTTTTTTTACAGGACTAGCTATATTTTGCTGCATGCCAACGACATTATCAAGTGGGGTGTCACTTACTCAAGTATGGTAGCTTTGAAAAAACACCTAGTGCTTCTGTTTTCTTTTGATAGCTTGCTGAAGTTTCTTTTTGAACTAAATGCAGTTAGCTGGAGGAAATGTTGCATTGGCTCTGGCAATGACTGTAGTATCCAACCTATTGGGAATTCTAGCTGTAAGTTACATAAGCCTTTTGTGCGGTCATTGGTTTCAATTTTATCGCATCTATGTTTGCATTCTGTCTCATTTGTTTTGCAATCTGTAATGTAGCCTTTGGAGCAACATTATTTAGTAGCACATAAGAATGTTCTTTTTTTTTTTTTTTTTGGGTCACAGATTAACTAAAATCTTTTATGGATTGATATATGTGTACTTCTACTACTACTAATTTTGGTGATGCATAACAGACCAAATAGTTTTGTTTGCCGTTGATTCTTTTAAAAGTAGGTGCAGAGAGTCCGAGATTGTGGCTATCATAAACTTTGATAGTGAAAGGATGAATTTTGCATTAACTCATCAATGGGGTTTACCTTCTTGAGCTTAGTACCAAAATGTGTGAATGGCGGACAACACTGTTTCACATATTGTTGATCGTGTTTACGTAGATCATTGATTATTTCCACTTCTTTTGGGTTCAATGTGGAGAATTAGTTGTTTTTCATCAGCAGGGATCTGCGACGTATTGAAATCACCCATCATTGTAATGGTCAGGGATGGGCGGTAGCTCTTTATTAGTAGGATTTCATTTGGTGGATTAAGGAACTCATATGTCTCTGTGGTGGCTGGATAGCACATATTTAGGTTGCGTATGTAACAGTACTCTAGATACATTCTCATGTTGACTATACTACCGAATAGGAGTGGGCATTTCTTCCAATTTGAGCAGCTTTTTGCGACCGACCATGGTGTTATCCATGTTCCAAAAAGTGAAAAGGGGACTGGGTGGTGTAGCCTTGTAGTCTGTAGATTTGTCCCAGAGAATCGGTCCATTGGTGAAGCCGACGGGATTGTAAGCATAATATTATTCTCGGGAAGGCGCGTGGTGCAGTGCGTGAGTTCGGGGCAGGGGCGTGTGGGTCCCGCGAGTCAGCCGAGGTTGCTTGTGGAGATGTTTCGCATGGGATTCGCACCTCTATTTCAGTACTACCATCTCCATTGTGTTGGATTTAGGGCAGGTTCTCTCTCCCCTCCTCGCTAAGCTCTCTGTTCCTACTCCATCTCATTTGGAGGATCTGAAAGTGGGGATTTCTCTTGGGAATGACCAGCAAGATGTGGCTGGCTATTCAGGTCAGGCAAGGCCCGCGGAGGGTGGTGTTTCTGGGGCTGGGTGTGAGGCCCCAAGAGTGCTGAAAGGGGGAACTATTGACCCCGCATTGACCCAAGACTTCGAGCCGATTGATGATGACATACTTCTTTATTGTTAGAGGCAACGGAAGTATAATGGGTGTAATGATAAAAAATAAGGAGAAAGATATTTAATTATGAAGCAAGTATAGCTGGAGCTCTTTTACTTTAATGATGAATTTCTCTTTATATGAGAGAATATATATGTGATTATTTTCTGTATATCTCATTGTCATTATGCTTTACATCCAAACCTTATACAGGTTATTACATTCTAAAATTTAAGAGGTTATTACTTTAAGCCTTTTTAAACCTCATTTAATTTAACTATATTTAAGATTGAATATATACATTGTCTCTTTAGCTTCTTCTTCTCTCTCTCGCTATCTCTCTTTCTCTCTCTCTTCAATTTTATGTTCTTGCAAATTACTCTCACGAATTTCCCCTCTTCATTTGCAATATTCAGCATCTGACTAAACTTCTCAAACTTCTCTGAAGTTATCGGTTTCGTAAGCATATCTGCTGGTTGATTGTATGAACTCCAACTTTATCTCACTAAATGTCGAATGAAGTGATGCCGAATTTCAATGTGCTTGCTTTTGGCATGAAATACAGGATTCTTTGTCATAGCAATTGCTGACATATTATCGCATATATTGGGCTTGCTTGTTAATGGCCCAAATCCGAGAGAATTTTTCTCAACCAAACCGCTTCACAAGCTGCTTCAGTGGCTGACATATTATTCAGCTTCAAGTGATGAAAGTGCAATTGTTTGTTGCTTCTATGGATCCAGTCATTCACTATGAGTATAGCCAATCAATCCTTGATTTTCTTCGACTTGGTATCTTATACCCATTTTCTTAGTCCCTTAAGATATCGTAAGATTCTTTTTGCAGTAACAAAATGATGTTTGCTAGGGTAACTTAGAATCTTGATACCATGTTTACTTCTTGAGTAATATCGGGCCTTGTGTGAGTTAGATAGAGTAGGGAACCAATCAAACTTCTATAAATACTAGGATCAATCTTCTTTGCTTCATCATGTTGGCTTAGTTTCTCATTTAGTTCATTGGAGTATTTACTAGTTTGCAATCTTCCATTTGAAATTTCTTAACAGGTCATCAATATATATATTTTTTTTTTTGAGAAATCAACCTGTTTCACTTGGACGCCAAGAAAATATTTCATGAGACCTAAGCCTGTCATATTGAATTCTTACATCATAGACTTTTTAAATTCTTCAATGAGGTAAGGATCATTCCCAGTATAGATTAATTCATCAACATAAAGACATATACTGAGTAGATGATCCATATCTCCTTTCTTGATATAAAGAGATGCTTCACTTGTACTCTTCAGGAAACCATTATGCATTCAGGAAACCATTACACAGAAAGTAGTTATCTATTATGCTATTCCATGCTCTTGGAGCTTGTTTAAGTCTAAAAAGTGCTTTTCGAAGTCGATAGACTTTATTCTTGCCTTTCGACCTCATAATCTTGTGGTTGCTCCACATACACTTCTTCTAATTCTCCATTCCAAAATTTGGATTTCACATCAAGCTGGTAGACATATAATTTCATTTGAGCAGCAATGGCTAACACTCTTCTAATTGTCTCAATGTGAGCAATTGGAGCAAATGTCTCATTAAAGTCAACTCGAGTCTTTTGAGCACACCCTTTAGCTACAAGGCTTGTCTTGTGCTTTCGTATGTGTGGACAGCGGGGCCTCGCTCCACGAAATGCAAAAGTATGTGAAAGGATCGCTATCAGGCCGCATTTGCTTAGTGTCTTGGTTGGTTTTATGTTTTGCTGGAGTCATAGTCGTGTTTTTCATGTTTTGATTCGATTAATAGTCGGGGGACTACGTATAAAAGTATGCGAAAGTAGAGACGACGCCACCATATATTTGGAAATATGAAATTTTTTTAGAAAAAAGTTTTCGAACACGAATATCTAGAGAGATATCATGAACAAGCCGATTTGCACCCCATTCCCGGATGGGGAATAACTTCATATGGTCAATGGGAGAGTTGAGATCGGGGGTGTAGAACTAGTTGAAGGCCAACTAGCCCATTGGTGACAACGGCTCTAGTCAGATGGATCAAAAGCTTGTCATTGTATTCACACGATGTTCATGCAATAGATTAAGCCCTTCTATATTCACTATGTCGGTTATGCATTGAACAAGTAAAGGCGGTCACTTTGGAGCCCTTAGGGATAAACTTGGTTGAATTAACCAAACCCATCTAAAGTGCTAGTTCATGGGCATAATTGATGGATTAAAATCTCGAATGATTAGTGCACCAATTAAACTAGAACTTATTAACGTTTTACAGGCTTTGCAAAACGGTAAATTAAGTATGCATGCTTTGTTTTGTGATGTTTAGCCAAGTGGGCATGAGATTGATTTTATGCCACGTTCATTTATATCTCAAGATAAGTAATTTTAAGCTAACAAATCACATAATGGATTTGGCTCCCACTCTCTCTATTTGGACATAGTAAGCTTCCTTTTGCTTTATAATGATTTTGTCGGATTTCCCTCTCTAGATCCCAAGTAGTATTCCTTGATGGGCAAGTTGAACTTCTTAATTATCTCTAGAATTCTTATATTGAACTCCAATTATTCACTTGAGCTCCCTTCGGAATAAAGGGGAAATCCCGTTTTTATAGAGCCCGAAATTTTGGAATTAAGCAATGGAACAGCTGTAAACAGGTCCCAACACATGCCCAGGGACCGCAAGGCATTGAGGCTCACCGTCCAGGCGTTGGGCGGTCTGGGCAACGGTCAACGCTTCTAGCTTAACGATGGTACGATTTCGCGGTGCGGTGATCCTCAGCGATTTGATTGGTCGAGACTTATTTTCAAGATGTATTTGTTTTTTCTAATCTAGTATGTACCCATGGATCAGGGTCCACAAGTTGTTTTCATTGTGTTTTGGGCGGATGCTTGACCCGTTTGCCACTCCATACTCAATTTTATGCCAAAATCTTTAAATGCTCATATCTTTTGATCTATAACTCCAATCTGGAATCCATTTGACGTTTTGGAAAGCTTAGAGCAAGGGCTACAGGATGAGAGGAAAATTTATGAGAGAGGTGCCAAGGTTGAGATCTTGCCTTAGGTGTTCATCATTTCCAAGCGTGCTATTTGTTATCGTATTGGGCGGTGGAGAACTTAGGAGACACCGATTGGGGTGTCTACAGTATGCTTCCGTCTTCTTTCAACTTTGTTTTGTATACCCATTTCAAACCTATCACATCTTTTTCTTCTGGAAAATCTACAAGCTCCAACGTCTTATTTTTTTTTAGATCATGGTAATTTCATCGTACATAGCTTTAATCCATACATCATCTTTTGATGCTTCATCAAAATTTTGAGGCTCACATGCAAAAAGAGCAAAAGTCGTTGGCTCATATGTGTGGCAGTTGAGCAATCATAATCGTCGAGATAAGCAGGTCTATGCCTGACTGGTTCTTGAGCGTCTCAACCGGAGGTGATGGTGTTTCTTGGGTATGAGTAGAATAAGTATTCCGGTATCGGAGCAGAAGTTTGATTTTGAAAAGTTCCATCCTCCCATTTCCTTTTGGCATATTCATCAAGAGTCACATCTCTTGAGACTTACACTTTCTTGGTTTGAGGATCTAAGAGATGATAGCCTTTTAAATCATCGTTATAAACTATGAACAAATATTTTCTTTATTTAGGGTCGAACTTGTCTCTTGTTTTGAATCCATTGGTATAATTCATGAAACAACTGCTCCTTATACACTACAACAAAATGGTGTAGCGAAAAGGAAAAATAGATTTTTAAAAGTAGTAGATTCTATGCTTTCTAATTCGGGTCTATGTGAAGGATTTTGGATGAAGCCGTGTTAACGGCATGTTACGTATTAATTTGGGTTCCTACCGAAAGGAACAAAATTACCGCATGTGAATTATGGTATAATAAGAAATCAAACTTGGATTATTTCCGAGTTTGGGGATGTAGAACAATTGTGAGATTGATGGATCACAAAAGTAAATATTTAGGAGATAAAAGAGTTGAGTGCACCTTTATTGGATATGCCGAATATAGAAAAGCATACAAGTTCTATGTTAAAGAACAAAATGACCACATAGCCATTGACACGGTTTATGAGTCTAGAGATGCAATTTTTGATGAGAATTGTGAGGAATTTGTGCGCGGAAGCAATTTCTGGTGGAAATAATATTCGTAAAAAGAACATGAATAATAAACGACACAAGAGAATTTTTACGTGGAACCCGCAAACCGGGAGAAAACCATGGGATCGACGGCACGATCCAAACGTATCACTATCAACAATTGCAATACAACAACACATGTTCCAGAGATACCGAGGAGTAGCCAATATAGATTCACATCCTATCTAACTCAACTCTATGTCACTATGTGTTTCCCACACAAGACCCATCTTGTGAAACGGTGACTTGGACAAACCCCAAGCTCACCCATGAGGTTACATGGACCTAAGCATCCTAGCATCCTAGCTCTCTCTACTACTCCCTCCGTCCTTGAATAAACTTTCCAGTTT
>BSSO01004581.1:0-14314 GCA_030267885.1 Mesembryanthemum crystallinum | reverse complement strand
GGAGCTTCTGGAAATCGGTACATTGGGATAGTACGTGGCCTTGGGTACGGCACCACTGGCATTTTCCAAGGAACGGTTTGGGTGGCTGGCTGATGGTGTTGGGTGAGGGGTTGTGGTAGGTAGTAGCCGAGGGGTTGGAGTTGCCTCAATAAATAATTGAATATATACATGTCGCACAAAAAAAAAAAAAAAAAAAAAAAAAAAAAGTATTGAATCATCTAGGAATATGGTTGTGATAACCTCCCCTAAATACACGTAACAAGCTCAATAATAGGGTAAATATACAGCAACCCATCAAAGGAAAATAATATTATATGTTCCTAATTCTACACTCTATCCAAAAAAAGGAAAGTCAAATATAAAGCTTGTTTTGAGAAAAAAAAAAAAAAAAAAAAAAAAAAAAAAAACTTCCTAAATGAGGATTGTAACAAGTCCAACTGAGCTCAGTACTTTTGCTACTTGACGTTCAAGTAATTGCCTGTATATAATATAATCTTATGGATTAAATATTTAATTCTCAGAGTAAAAACCCAAAGCCGTGATGATGATGAAGAGGATGAAGAGGATGAAGAGGATGAAGGGTGAAGTATGCAAGGACTTGGTGGTTGAAATTCTACTCCGGCTACCAGTAGAATCGTTGGGGCGTTTCAAATGCGTGTGCAAGTGGTGGAAGTCCCTGATCAACAGCCGTGATTTCATCCTCCGCCACATCGAACGCTCTTTCTCCACCCTCTCTAACCTCCAGATGGCTTTCCTCACCTACGGCACCGGCACCGGCACCGGCACCGGTCACCCGGCTCTACTCTACACCATGGACCTTCCCACGCCTTATTCTTTCCCTCCCAGACCCCTCCCTCTCCCTTTCTCCACCATGGGGCCCTGCCCGGTCCTCATCGGATCCTGCCATGGCATTGTCTGCATTGTTGATCACCCCAACTTCGCTGCCCTTTACAGCCCCACCACCAAAACCTACCACATCATACCGTTCCATCATGATGATCATGAACCCCCTACCTCTACCTCTACCTCTACCTCTACCGCTACTGCCAATAGTCAGATCTGTACCACCTGTTTCGGGTTTGGGTACGACCCGGCTTCTGACGACTACGTGGTGGTCAGGTTTGATCAGGTAGAGGAAGAAGAGCCCACCTCCCAGTGGCCCAAGTTGGTGATCAGGTTAGGGAAGCGCACCCGATGGCCCAAGGTAGTGGCCTGGATATTCAAATTGAAGGAGGGTAAATGGAGGAAACTTGATTTACAAGATTTCCCCTATTTCTTTCCCCGAGGCTCAATGCATATGATGTCTGGTATGTTGTTAAACAACTCCCTTCATTGGTTGGTTGATCGGATCCCTGATAAGAACCATGTCATTCTTGCATTCCATATTTCTTCCGAGAAATTTAGTACTCTTACCATTCATCTGCCTGCTGAATACACCTCTGATCATAATGATGGTTCCGCGGATTTATTCTCTCTCTCTCGCGGTTGTGTGGGGCCGGAATCTGGTTATTCAGGTTGACACTTTTGGCATTAGCATGGGGATGTTCTTTGAGGTGTGGTTGATGAGGGAGTACGGAGTGAAGGAGTCGTGGGTTAGGCTTTTTACCTTCCCATCTGACCAGAAAGCGTCGCCTTATGTACTTTATAGGCAGACGGTGCTTAATGGAGGGGCCGGCAAGTGCGTGGCGCGTACAGAACTGAAGAGACTTGAATTCTGGTCTGATTTACACAGGTTTAGGGATGCCAACAATGCCTATTGTTTGGGGATGGAACCTTTCTTGTGGATCCATTCTAGATTCGAGGTGGCGCTTGTTGTGGATAGTATGGTTCATCTCAACAATGTTGGACTTGAATTCGCCGCTGGAATTGAGGTTGCTCATAGTCATGACATGAAAGACAATGATGAGTATGAGATTGGAAGGAGGTAAGTATTGTATTTATTGACATTATTATCATACTCGCAACTAAACTCAGTTCATGTAATTTTCTGTTGAAATGAACAGAGCCTCTTGCTACTCCAATCCTAATTGCCAATATTCTCACTTTGTGTCAGTGATTGCGTACATGTATATGTTTGTAACTGATTGATAATTGTGTTTAATTTACTAGGTGTGCTGTGGTGCCCAAGGCTTGGATTCAACATGAGGGATCAAAGATCAAGTCTGAATGGTCATAAATTAGTTCCTGCTATCCTTAACCATACACGCTGCTGAGGTCGAGGAAGGCGATGACATGATAGACAACTATAACTATAAGGATCTTCGGAGATGAGAACCATTTGACATTGTTACAATTCGTGTGTCCAAGATTTATTTTAAAAACAAATCTAATTATGTGATTTTCACATTGTAACCAATCTTTAGAATGTGGAGGTTGTAATTAAGGGTCATAAACCCGTGTTTTTTTAAGGCACTTGATCGTTGGAGACTAGTTTCTTGTACATACAAAATCCTCAATATTACCAGTGTTTTTCGCTAATCAATTCGAGCAAGTGTTATTGTATGTATTATCATGACATTCCACTGCACATCAGTCGGTGATTTTGAAACCTTTGCTGCTCCTCAACAAGAACAAGCTACTGCTTCGAAAGCTATGTTAATGGTTTACTATGGCAGATTGGCAGTAATCAAAGTACTTGAATCAAAATTAAGTATAAGCATCCATATGTGGTGATATGCTTAAAGGATGCATCCGATAGAAGAAAAAAAAAAAGTTATGGTGCACCCTCAGGAATGGCTGCACTATCACAGCTGCAATTCTTGCTTGGTCAACTGAAGTTTGAAGCAAAGAACATAAGTAATTCTTTACCAGTCACCACAGAAGTTTGAAGGATTTGGATAGAATTTATATTGCGCAGCTGTTAAGTTGAGCATAGACATTGCTATATACCCCTTGAAAAGCACATGATGCTAGAACTTGAAGAGGTCAGATTTTGATAGGAAAGGATTAGAGTTCCTTTCTAAGTATTTTGTATACAATCTTTGTACTGAACTTAGCTTGTTTGGTGGAATGAAGGGTGAAGGATGGGGTGCTGAGAATGTTGTTCAGAATTTTGTACTCGCATTAGTTCGCAACAAACTCATTAGCTAATAGAGTACAATGCTTACAATCAATCCAGAAAGTAAATAGACAATTTCTTCTATGCAGTAACAGAACTATCAAAGTAAATAGATAATTTCTTCTATGCAGTGACAGTACTACCAAATTTTGAAGTCATTCATCATCTTTGTATGGGTATTCTTCTGGAACTTGCTTCAGAAGTTTGACTTGCAACTCATATGTATCATCCCCTCGTAGCATATCACGAATCCATGTGATTTCTGTCTTCATTGATACCTATATCATGTAAATGAAATGATTGAGTAAATGACGTTGGAATATTATGGCAAAAACAAGATTAGAAGCTGTACATCTTTCATTAGGTCTTGTCAGGCCAATAGATTAGACGTAAATCAAACATTCCCTCCCTTTGTGGTTAATGTGTCAATGCTAGGAATTGAAACTCTAAAAAAAAGTTTCAACTTCTAGTCCAATTTTGGATTCTTAGAAACTCTTAGAGATGAGGAAATGAGGTAGAAGGGGGAGAAGGAAGGAGACTTTGTGAGGAGAAGCTCAAAAATTCTAGAAACTAAAGAAAAATTGCACACATGATCTTCCAATACTAATTCAAGCTTAGATCCAAGTTGCATGCTATCCCACAATTGCAGGTAAAAGACCAAGTCACTGACAAGTGTTGAAATGGTAGGATAGATGTGCAGTATAACCAAGTTCTCACCATCTCCAGCGCTCCTCTGACAACACCACTTAAGATGTTGCAATAGTGAAGCCCCTGGCATGTGTCGGGAAGCTCTACAAAATCTACCAATGGGTTGTCTTCCAAAACAAGACTGCATGTTGTTCCCTCCGCATCCCAGTTGGTCACGGTTGCAGTCACCCCCAAAAACATCTTAAAGCCAACCTGCTCACATGCAACAAAACTTAATAAACAACCTTTTGATTTTGTGAAGAGCAACAATAAATAGCACAACGCATAATGAAGACACTTCCCATCTAGAATCATAGAACCTGTCATGATGCTTGAATCAAGACAATGCATGCTGTGGAACAACCATAAATTGGCTGATCGCAAATAATAGTAGTAAAGAAACCATCAATGCATCATCAAATAAATTACTTGGTAGAGTAAAACTACTAGCCCTTTGACCACTCATCCCCAATAGCAATTTCAGGAAAAGGGACGACAGCATCTGAATCAAGATTATCCAATGCCAAACTAAGGACTGTAGACCCTCATCTTTGAGAAATCCTATGCATAATATAACATCAAATCCAGGCATAAACCCTATGATGACAATGGCCAACAAATTGGGAAATATTTTTGAGCTAATGGCTAAAGTCCTGGTAGTTGTCAGCTGAAATTTATTCAGAACCTCTTATCACATAAACCAGGGACAAAGGTCGGCCGTCATAATGAAAATAAAGATATCTTCCCCATAAATAAAACTTGCACTGTAATATTCATCTAAAAGTACTGACAAGAATACAAGTACTTCTATGAGGGACAGACCTTAGCAATTACTTCAGCAGTCTCCTTGAAGTCCACACATCTAGAGACGTTAGATTTTGCTAGAAATTCATCAATTAGACGCACTCCAATATTGTAACCCCTACAGGAAAATAAAACAGCCAAAGACAGTTAGATGCTTTGCTGCAGATATAGTAGAAGTATGGAGACATGGACTGTAGCATCACAAAAGAACACCCATGTGGATTCCGTCCCAGACGAGGTTTAGCCAGGTCAATACGTATGTAGCCTCACCCCCTCACATGGACTTTGAGGCATGTATCTAAATCGAACTAAGAGGAGGCAGGTCACTACAGGGAAGGGATGTGGAGATCACAAGAGTGAATTAGTAATTCAAGGACAAGCAATTTACTAAGATGAATTTTCCCATTGGATGCATGAAAACTATAGTGTTTCTGCACTAACACAGCAAATAAGATATAGTTAAGAACCCTTATTCAAATTTCTTGCTTCACATTCACCACGCTCTTCCCCATATTTGTGATGGACGATGCAAAAAGTGATGAACATGCATTAACACATATCTGGGAACTAATAAATTAACTAGAGAATACGAAACCAAACCAACCATTCATAACTAGATATCAGCTACATCTGCCATCACTTCTTTCTTTCATATCAGATGTTCATCACTTGACAAAGTGCTAAAGGAAGGAGTTGAATAAAGCTCAAAGACAACCTCTACAAAAGCAAATAATAAACGTATTTCAAGAGGAATGCATCTTTTTAGTCATAATAGTGGCTTTCCATCTAGCCACTTTTATTGATAGGTAGCATCTCCTCATAGGTCTTGTTTCCCCTCTATATACAACATACGACCTACAGTCCTACAAAATCTCTCAAGGGTCAATATTAGAGATGATGTTGTGAACAAAGGTTTTCAAGCAGCAATCTTCAGGGTGGTGGCAACCCCATTCCCCTGCCCTGCCCCACTCCCCCTCTGGTGAATAATCAGTACCAACTCTTGCTTTCGAAAAAAACCAACAGAGTGAATACACAAGTTTGCCTTTCATGTAACGTTAACAAAACAAGAATGCTTTGGCCCTTCTTTGATTCAGCCCAAAAGTAGTAATCAATTACTCTTACATTACACCCTTTAGAAGTATGAAATGGATATGAAAGGTAAACTACCCAACAAATTGGTTCATTCCAATTCATTTTTTGCGGGTTAGATAGAGAGACTGCAACCCAACAGTGCAATGCAAATGAGCTACCAAACCCAAAATAACAAAAGTAAAACAAATCAAAGGTTATTCAACAACCAAATTAGCAATTACAACTCACAAGAGAGAGTAAGAAATACATCTCAAACAATCAAATGCGTGAAATTTGCGATTCAAATATAAAATTTTTGGAGAGAGAAGCATTACATTTGATCAAGCTGCTTGTTAACTTCATCCACCTCTTCCAGATCCGTAAGGAGTTGACGAACTATTGCTCCATAAGTTAAAGTAAACAACTCTGCATTCTATAAACAAGTAATCAAAATGGAGAAATCAGAAAAGAAGAACATCATCAATTATAGTTTCAATTTGATCTAAAATTGATCTCATATTGAGAATTTCTCAGCATTTTTAGAGAATGGCAATATGAAAAGGAAATTCAAGAAAAAGAAATAAAAACAATAATAATAAAAATTAAAATACTGACAACACGCTCAGCACCGGCGAAGATCGCCTCCCCGGATCGTGGAGCAGCTGCAGGCATGTTGTGATCTCTCTCGATATCAGCTCAGTCGCTCACTGCTTTCTCGTCGATTTTGAAGGAGAGAGAAACTCTGGGAGATGACTGTTTGAAGATTGAAAAAGGAAGTTTTTTTTTTTTTTTTTTTTTTTTGGGGTGATGTTTGGACTATTGTAAGAGAGCACAAAATGGATCACTTGAGCTAGGCCCAAATGTAATGTTGGGCTCACATTTTGATTTTGTTCAAAAAACCAAATGCCAATTTTTTTTTTATTTTTTTTATCAAAACCAAATGGCAAATGGCAAATTAGAAAAGAAAAGTTCTCCAATTAATATTGTTTCATTTTGATCAAATGCCAAATTAGAAAAGAAAAATGTATAGATTCTCACAACATAAATCTATCAAGACACTTTTTGAATCTAGGTACGACCAAATGACTTTTATGATCCAATTAAAAAAAAAAACGTTAATTGATAATGTACATAACATTTTCTATTAATACCATGTTTAGATGCTTTGAGTTACAATAGAAGATTTCATATAAAAGATGAAACATCGTGATAAAGAGATAATTGTGAAAAAAACATGGAAAGTTAGTCGATAAAGTTGATTGTGCGGTGTATAAAGTACAAGCAGTAGTGGTTGGTAAAAAGGGTGATGGGAACTCAATAAGCGACCTCATATACCTCCATTGAACATATGACCCCCTATTGGAGAAATATTAGACATGAAGTGAGTCAAGTGACCATCCAAGATATCTTCCATTTCTCCCCGGCAACGTTCTAGTACGACTTCACGACATTTACCTAGGATGGAGCCTTAAAGTTGGACTACTATCATAGTGCCTCTGGTCATGTCCCCTCCAATATGATGCGAATTACCTTCATCCCAAAACCTTGCGGATGCTCTTTCTAGTGGGAATGTAGTCTTTGAATGCATTACGTCCATACAAGGTGACCAATTGACTTTTCCTGCTCAAAAGCTCTTGAGCAACAAGGTGCCCCAATAGTCTCCACTGTTCTCGGTCGACATTTCGCAATATCTTAACTTCATATTCATCCATAGTATCGGTGTTGGAATTTTACACATGGGTGGTTAGTAAAGAGGAACTGAATCCCAATACCAAACTTGGAGGCCTCCCAACTCTCCTTGGGGTTGAACTATAAATCGAAAATTGCCACGTTCGTCAAGGATATCCCCAAACCCTGATTTCGTGTGTTATCTAGTGACGAAGGGAATCCAAAAAGGAATAGACTTGTATCTGTAATAATGGACTTGTAGCTCTTACTTCGGAATGGATTAGACGAAAATATGTTCACATAATATTACTAGAACTGTTCAGTTCTCGGTTGTAACTTGTAGTATGCATTACTTAACCCGGTTACAAACAAAAAAAAAAAAAAAAAATCCTTCAAATTTAATGGGTTCGAGTTTGGTAATTTTCTGGCAAAGCAGAAAAGAGTTCCAATAATTGATTGTTTCCATCATATCCTAGAAGATTGATTACATGGTGAGTAGTGATATACATTAGCAATTGCTGTAGTGTTCATTACTGCAATTGAAGAAACAGAACACAAGTTGAATCAAGTAGTAGCCCTTTTTTTGGGACGCCACAAAAATCTAACGTCGCCTTTGATGACGACTTGTTTGTTGCGTACGTCCACAGTGTATTCTTTAAACCCTGAAAATTTGAATTGCAAGGGATGAATAAACCAACTCTTAAAGATGAAAATTCTCAAAATGAATCTTCATTTAAGAAGCTAAATCTCCATTAGAAGATTGATATTTCCAAGCTAGAAAATTTGAGCAGTTTTGACTTATAAGCTTTTAACATAATGATCTTGCTGGACGCCTGATCAAAGAACATATGTTACATTCCCAGCAAATCCCTTGGAAATCTTACCAGTCATTTTCGACAAGACTTGATATACTCGGTCACAACAAGAGCCGCATCCCATATTTGCATTCATCACTATCACCTGGAACTGCATATAAATGGGGAAAAAAATCCAGTTAACAAATAACAAAACTGGTAAATCCTGGCCTTACTAGATAGAACACCTAACTATTTGTTTCCCTATATTCAAAATATTGGTAACAGAAGCAATTTTCCGGTCAAAACTGGCAAGTTAGGCCATTTTTCAGTAACAACAATTTATTGTTTTGTATTGTGTGTCATTCTCGGACCACCTATTCTGACCCTTAATGATCATCAGAAACAACAGTTAAGAAGCATGTCTACGCAACAACTTCATTGGCAATGATTATTTTTTCCATTTTTATTTTCTTGGTGTGCAGGGTGGGGAGAATCCCAGTTAATTAAGTAGACAAAAATTATGATAATGTTCAATTGAAAACTACTTTAAATATACCATCCAAGATTATGGTAGTGTGCTATCGGTCAAGCTTGACTTTAGAGGAGCAGGTTCAGAACTTTTTTAGCAGATCACATAATTTCTCAAGATTGATCTTTTTACCACCACTGAGAACATGTTGAACTTCAAATGGAGATCATATATGAAGAAGTATATTCGCCAAATCATTAATGAAATTCAGGGGACAAAAGGCAAGGGAGGGTTCAGAAGTTATCAAATTGAAACAAATTTATTTCAACAATAGTTTAGTTCTCAACCCATTTTACAGAAATCATGGATTCATGATCCAAATTGCCCCTAATGTGTGAATTTGGACTAATTTATGGCACATTCAACAGCAGATTGTTAGGTTACTGAACTTATGTTAAGAGCAAATTGTGATTCGTTTTAAGAGACATGCCAGACATTTAAAAAGCTAACATATGCCAACAAAGATGTAATCTCTTGTACATGTAAGGATCCAACAAACAAGAAAATTCTGGTCGTCATGCAATGCCCTTGTTTAATGCAGCAAGAATGCATAAATAATGATGGATATTATTAGAGACTTACTGAGGGGATCGAGAGGTCTTCAGCGCATATAAGAGATTGGCTTTGCCCCATCTCCATTTCAACAGAGTTGTACACCCTTGTATTGCTCCCTTTTTCAGCTTTCTGGGAAATCAAATGCTTGGCACTACTCTTAATCATCTTATATACCTACCTCACAACAGTCACAACAACAAAAAGAAACAAAAGTAACAGATGACAGTTATGCTAATTTAGACCAAGCATCATGATATATAGGGCAAAAGAAATGAAGATATCAAGGTACGAAATAAAGAAAAGTATTCAACCTTTTCACAAATAATTTATTAAAAATACCACTAACCTTTTTAACTCCAGGCTTTCTTCTTCATGCATCCCACCAAGACCAACATAGCTATCAGATAAGATTATAAGTAATAGAGGTAAGAAAATGTCAAAATTCCGAGGGCGGCTATGGGTTTCATGTTCTTCCTCGTCGAATGTAAAGTCTCTCTTTATGTTATGCATTATTGAACTCTGAAGTCTAAATTTATGTCAGGGAAGCAATAAGTCTACAATAAAGCAAATTGGTTAGTTTACTTAGTTATATAAGGGGGATGAGCATTGGGAGATACTAAGATTCCTAAGCCAATTATAGAGATATCAAATAAAATATACAATTAATATAAAATACAGACAACCTCCTCCCCACACCTACCTAACAGGATTTACATGCCAAGCCAAGGGAAGATCAACAACAGAGCGCTACCTGTACCATGAAATAGCTCAGTTTTAGAACTTTACCATTAGCTGGAAATTTAGTGATTAAGGATCAGGATTATGAGTTGTTTCAATTCATGACAGCAGATTACTGTAGCAGGCGAGAACACAATGGCCTCTAGGTCATGTTACTGTCTACAACATGCACTCCTCAGCTTCGATACTAAAATCCCCCACTTACCTTCTTTTAGGAGAGGGGAGGAGGGGCTGTAATCAGTTCTGACCCTGTAGGCCGAACCTGGTTGGGGGTGGGGACCCATTTCAACAGCCCAGCCTAAGAGGGGGTTGGGCCGGGTTAGGGCATTGTTTCCAGAAGGTAAAAGAAGAGAAAAATATCCCCATAGTTTTAGTGTTAGCTAATCAATGTCATAGGAGTCAGCTTGGTAATTCTAGGGCACATAAGTTGCAACTATGGTCTCAAACAATAATCTAAACTGCAATGTTCACTTTTGAAGAGACGTTTACAGTCCTTTCTTAATCAAGGGCCCACGACAAGTGATCATTTCTCTCATAATCAGCATTCAAGAGAATCATGAGCACAACGAGAAAACTTTGAGACAGCCAAAAGTATGGTTTTGTAGGAGGAAACAGTAATAGGTTAGCAAACAAACATCTCACTGTTGCATGCATGTCAGAGAAGAGGAAGGAAAATGTGGGCATTCTGGTGAAAGAGTAAGGCTTCATGTCTTTACCCTTTACAGCCTTTTATATATACAATTTAGAAGTCATACCTCACTAATGACAACAGAGTGAAAGAGTTGAAACAATCAAACTATACATGATCAGCTACCTTGACCTCAGCAATTCAAGCAATTAGTCACATCTGATCAGCAGTGCCAATGTTAGGCCAAGTAGATAGCAGGTAAAGACATTAGTCAGTTCAGCAAGTAACTAAGAGCATCCTACATTCCTACTGACAGTATGTACTCGAAAATCTCAAGCAACATTAACAATTCTGAAGTGGTTCAACTTCAAAAGTGTCTATGAGATGCTGAAAAGATGAATGAATCACAACTTTGTCTCAGGAGCCAGTCCTGAAACAAACAAGGAAATTCAGGATAGTCACTGCCTCCTTTCTATCATTTCAGCATGAACAAATTCACATTTTACACACTGAGAAACACTTCATTGTATTTCTGTGAAAACCACCCTTCTAAGTTTACACAGAACAAGTAGTTCGCAGAATTCTCAGGACACCATATTCACCACTTAGAAGTTTCAACCCTGACATACTAGGCACAAATTAGGGCACAATGCATAGCGTAGATTTTTCAGATACGGTAAATAAATAAAATCTGTGGAAGCCCCCCTAGGACTGGTGGGGATGGATCGAAAGAAACATGAGAAAGACACTAGAAATAACCACACGATACACATAAGATAACAAATGGCCCATGCATAAGAACATTAGTTCACTCATTGTTATGGCCTTGTTTTCAAGTTTCACAAGGATACATAATCTCGTTGCTACCTTTCTCACAGTAGCCACACCAAAGAGAGAAATATATTTGATTTTGACATCCAGAAGCTTGAATTCAAGCCTGTCCAATAAAGAAAATATGGATGCATTTTAATATACTTCAGAGCATACAACATATGTACCAGCAGCTAAAGTGCTAAACCAATGAAGTACAACACATGTACCAGAAGCTAAACCAATAAAAAATGTGTGTGATTGTCGCGCAATTGGGTTGATAGTTGGAGACAACTCCAAGCATTTCTTCCTGTCTACAATAAAACTTACAGGGTTATATGGCGATACAATGCTAAGGCTTCATCGTCCTTGCAAACTATTTCACCTGCATCAACCCGTCATCTCAAATATATTGATACTTAACACCAATTGTCAAACAAACATTGAAACAAATGGCAGGAGCTATTAAAGTGACAAAGTTTGACATATATGTCATGTCGTGATATGATATCCAATGTCTCGAGTTCATTGCTCATGAGTGCTGAAGGAGTCAGCTCGCCAATTCTAGGCCTCGTATCCATTAACCATGATCTTAATAAGATCCTTTCCCAATCATAAATCCCTGATAAGTGATCTTCACTGTCATACTAGAATTACATGTACAGTAATTGGTGTAAAACAAAGAAATTTTTAAGACACCCAAAAGCAAGGTTTTGGGGTTGGGGGGGATAATAGGTGACAAATATCTCACTGTTCCTTGAATATCAGATAAAACTTGGAACTGACGAACTCAAATACTGCATTTTACAATCATAAAAAAAAAAAAAAGGCAATACATAAATCACTGATTGGCTAATGCTAGTCGAGACACAAGATCAATGATCCCAGTACAATAATTACCCCACAAACAACCCCCATCCCAAAAGAAGAAGAAACAATGATGGCAAAAACAGAGGATTGATTAAGATTCATGTCTTTCAGTCTCCTATATATACAACTATACATTACTGAACAAACCCTAGGAAAGAGAGGAAGCAACCAAATTTGAGCGGCAGCCTAGATCTCAGCAGTTTAAGCAATATATCACATCTGACCAGCATACTCGCTGTCAGATTAATCAGATAGCGAGACTATGCAGAATGCAAGTGAATACATCAGTCAGTCCAGCAACAATAGACCCAACTGTGTCCCACTGATAATATGTACCCGGGACCTCAAACAACATCATTGTATTTGCAATCGTCCAGCTCTGAAGGCCCCATGAGATACGTTGGAGATGAGTGAATGACAGTTTTCTTCAGAGGACTTAGAAGCAAGTCATGGACAGGGACATTGACATCTAGCTCAGCGCCTCCTTTCTACACCCCTACATTAACCAATCATAGATAGTTCAAACATCAAAAAAAGACTTCATAAACTAGCAGTTTAGTTAATAATAATAACCATAGTATCATCAGTAATGCATATCATTCTAAAATTACACATAGTGAATACTTGGCAAAATTCTCAGGACACTCTATTGACCACTTGTGAGATGCAAGCGTGACCTACATAGCACAAATTTCGTCTTAATTTACAACATACATTTTCATATTCAGTAAGCAAATAGAAATCAATGAACGCCGTACTTCCCTAGGGTTGGTGGGAAGGGGTTGAGGAAAACATGTGAGAAATTAGAGATAGACATATGGCAATCACTTGCCCAAGCATAATAACATCAGATTACATGCCACATCTAAGGCCTCTTTCTCACACATTGTACACGCCAAATAATCTTTCATCACCCTTTCACAGAAGCTGCTCAAGATATGAAGGAGATACATTTCACACCGACATCCAGAAAGTCATATTCACAGCCTGTAAAACTAAGGTCCTGTTGGTTGCCAGTTTTTGGTTTTGGAAAAAATTTCAAGTTTTTGTAGAAATTTATTTTAAAGCTGAAATTTTTTGTGCTTAATTTTCAAAACTGAAAACCAAAAAAAGTGGTTTCCAAAAACTATTTTTAGTTTCCAAAAAAAATGAAAACCGACTACTCACAACCATCCAAACAGGGCCTAAAATATATTCTCTGTCATAAAAGAATGCATAGAATTGCAAAATGTTAAACTCCATCGGTGAATCTTCATATCCTTAAAAACTTGTATCAGCCGCTCAAAACCAAAAGTGTCTGCGTCTGTTAGCTGTGTGTGCTGCACAACAGACTTCAATAGTTCATCCAACTCCTGTAACCATGTCCTCCCAGTCTCTTATAGTCCTAACGTAGTCATCATCCTCGAAACTACTTCACCTATAGCATTTTGTCATCTCCAAAAATGTTGACACTCAGCACGCATTGTCAAACAAACAGTCAGTTACAAATGGCTTGAGCTATCAATGTTGCAAAGGCTGTCCCATTATCTTTACCGTAATATGAGATCCAACGTCTCAAATTCATGGCCATGTCAGCAAGAAGACACATCACTCACTCAACAACCACCATACTAGAAATACCAACTTAGACCCACCTATACAAACATGTTCATAAATACATACTATGCAAGAAGTATTCTTTACGCTCTGAAATCTAACTTCAAAAAACGCCCAACTCCCCTCCTCCCTACAAATGAATAAAGAGTGATACTGATTATATACCAGATCTGTAATAGATTTATTATCCGACCTTTGTCACTATCCCCCCCCCCCCCACCCCCCCGAAGGGGGGGTCCTTAAAGAGCCTGTTGTGTTTCTGGAATAAGACAGATTCACAGATCCCGAACTCCCCTATTCTTTTAAAACCAATTGAGGTTTCTGTTAGGAATTTGCGCGCGGAAGCAATTTCTGGTGGAAATAATATTCGTGAAAAGAACATGAACAATAAACGACACAAGAGAATTTCTACGTGGAACCCACAAACCGGGAGAAAACCACGGGATCGACGGCACGATCCAAACGTATCACTATCAACAATAGCAATACAACAACACATGTTC
>BSSO01004580.1:0-14315 GCA_030267885.1 Mesembryanthemum crystallinum | reverse complement strand
AAAGTAAGATTTGTTATTGTATTGGTTATTTAGTTGGGGGTATTATAGGAAAGAGTTGGTGATTTGTTGGTTTTGAAAGATTAATAAGGAACAAAAATTTATTGATTTCTGAAAGATTAATAAGGAACGGAGGGAGTATATGACAAGAAGAACATATATATTTATATGATCTTAATACTGTACTAATCACCCATAATTCATGGCGGAGGCCTTAGAGCTATAGTGTACTCCCTCCATTTCACAATATAAGGCGTGTTGACTTTTTCACGGTTTTCACGAACGCACTTTGATCGTTAATATTTCATCTCATATATTGTAAAAATTTATAGTACTATAACCTATGGTCCTATATTGTAAAACGGATGGAGTAGCGGTAGAATATATGGATGAGTGTTGAGTCAACGCAGTAAATTCATTGGTAAGATATTATAGGCGGCCGGCTGCGCGTATCGTTATGATACAAGGCCACGTGCGTTACGTTTCCGGGAGATTAAACAATTGGGTTGTTCTCAAACTAATCACTTTAGAAATGAATTAAGCTTCTGAAACTTGTAATACTCATTTTAATTTAATCCAACATGGGTCCAAATTTCTGGCGGCATTTATTCCACTACACATTTTAACTTAATCCTAAAACTAGTACAAAAAAAGCCACGAGGGATTCTTTTTGCCTCTTTCCTATGGGAGAATGCCTTTACAGTTTTAGGTATATAGAAATAAATTCCACAAATTATTTTATTATAGGAGGTATAAATATCGATACATAATTTATTATTGAAATGAAATAATAGAGGAATTGAACTTAAAACCTAATATATGTAGGTGGCGAATTGTGGTCCGAAATTATAAGTAGTCTATTTGATTAGTCATTGTGCATATGATTGTGCTAAGTGCATGTGTTCTGCTACTCTTCGTAAAATTGGTGGAGTTTCACACTATGATGCAGTATCAAACTAACCGTTTTACTAATAAAACTGAGCATATTGAGATAAACAAACTTTGGTTAATCAATGTTTATCTTCAACTACAACATCAATCTATAGTTATTGCAAAGTACAGTAGTCAGTGGTATTATACCTAATTGAGCACCTCCTCTTTTATTGCTTTGTCAGATTGGTTTGCCTGTGTATATATATCCACATTCATTTGTGGTCATCATATACTTCAATTATATATATATGCGGCTCCAGTTTTAGAGACGATTGGCATTGCCCATGGCACACTACCCTAGCTAGCTAGCTAAGCTAGACCCTCCCTCAATCCTAGTGTAATTTATGAGGGAGAGCCTCCTTCATTGCTAACTTCTTCAATCCCTAAAATAAACCATGAGTGGTACTAAAATCTACTCATACTAGCTCATGTAGTAACATTTGAGCCTTAATTAACACATTAATAATAATAAACAATACTCCCTCCGTCTCGCAATTAGCTTTCAAAAATACCATATTTTTTGTCCCGGAATTAGCTTTCAAAACCCATAAAATCCCATAACTTTTCTATAATACCCCTCCACTAACTCACAAATACAATAAAAAGCACACTCTCTCTCTCCAATCACACACTCTCTCTCCAATCACTCTCACTCTTTCTATTATTTTATTCTCTCACAATAATATCTCTTTATTACTTTAATCTCTCACATAAAATTCCTCTTTTATTTTTTATTCTTTCTATTAGGGTATTATCCCAAAACACTCACCTAAAATCTTGTTCCCTCCTAGTTTCCAAAAGCTAATTTCGGGACGGAGAGAGTACTATGTTCATTAGCACTTTGATCATGAGTCTTGTATGTATTTGGTTACTATCGTCTTTCCTTTTCAGTACAATCTTTAGAATCGATTTTTTAAATTTTCGAGAAAGAGGGTCAAGGTTTAGGGTGGCCTTTGGACTAAATGGAGTCTAAGTGTCCAAATACCATAATTTATAAGTAAACTTATAATAAAAAGAAATGCTTTATCATCTTCCCGGCCATAATTATAAAAATGACGACAATGAGTGCTCATTTAAGTATTTTGTAAAAGAAATTTCTGAAATTATCAGTTTATGTTATTTAACAAAGTCCATTTGGTTACTTAACATCCAAACTCATGTCGCAGCTACAACAAAAGATAGAACAATTTATATCAACCACAAACAAAGCATATATTGAGAAGATACGTTCATGTTACCTCTTTACTCGATCTGTGAAAAGTAAAACCAAAAAGAAAGTTTGCTTGTTGCATCAAAAATAGAATGTCGTAAAAATAAATTTTTACATCTCTCTTGATAGATACTTGATGAGTCGATGGTGACAAAAAAAAAAAATGTTAGTAGTTGGTGTATGTTAGTCAGGATAACTTAATTTATTTTTAAATGGGCGTGGTTGTGTAGACGTGGCTAACGAGCACCTTTCAACATATAAAATCAGGTTTTTCTTGAGTAAATTTGTATAGGTACTCTTAAAATTTCAAAAAGCTTGAACCGATAATCTGATGTGATAAGTAAGTTGTACTAATTCATTTACCAGTGAGTCATACACCTTTAGAGTCAAACAAATGTCATGTTATCAACCAATGATGGAGGATCTCTTCCAATTGTGGCATAAAACATGATCAAATTTGGTTGAAATGTAAAGAGAACCAAATCATCTTTAACTTCAACCACACATTCAAATGCATTTGTCCATTTCAACTTAATGGCGACAAATTTGAACTGAATCGAATTGAATGTAGCATAATAACGATGTTGACGGGGCCTAACCCTCAATCTTGTGCAAGTAACCGTGGTTGTTACACGTCCTCGAATTCATAAAGCACAACCTGTCCACCCCCAATGTAGGCCTCACCAAAGATATGAAACCCCGGCCACAAACTCCTTGGGCAGAATTTATTAATGAAGATCACATCCACCTCTTTAGGTAGCGTCAGTGATTACATTATATTCATTCAACACAACAATGTTAAAAGGCAGTAGGTTGGCCACATCATATGATACAGAGTTGAGAGTACGTAGTACACAAAACATAACACATCTATGTCATCTATCTGGCTTGGTCTCTTACGTACGTACACTAGTTCTAATGAGCAACACCAGTTACATGGTACCAACCCTCCCTCTCTAGAACTTAATGGCCATACATTAATAACCACCTTCCACCCCGACAACATCAACAAATTCTTAAGGTTTGCATTCTATGCCAAAAACATTGGTTATGCGGCTGCTTCTTGTCCTCAATACACTCGCGATATTTTATGTTCAAGTCCGTACTGGTCCGTTTATAAATTTCCGAGTTTTAATTAGGACATTTGACTTCAACGGGAGGGAGGTTTATGAGAGAGATTTTTGAGACAAATTTAAAACTTTGTTAATTAATAAACCCACCTCACATTTTAATTTGATAGCTAAACCTATAAAACTACATTTTATATGAGGTGTTCTTTCTATACTCATGAACTTGATTTATAGCCTTCTAGTTGGATGGTGGATCCCATTCATACAACGTGGAGATGCCCTGTATATCAGTAAGTCGTAACCAGATGAATCAGAGCGACATTAATACAACGAACAAAAAAAAAAAAAAAAAAAAAGTTGGAAAGCTATTGTAAAACGAGGAAGTACAATCATAAAACTTTGATTCAACTATTTTTTACAATGGTTTTACATGTAATGAATGCTGCACACAATATGTTTTGATTAAACTGTAAGCCTATATTTCAACTATTGAATTAGGTTTCAAACCTAATCATATTATGACTTTGTGGATTGATCAACAATAATTGTGTTATGCTAGCAATATTAGTGCATAAATCATTTCGATCATATACACTCAAGACTCATCTAATGTCCTTTTACCTGCCAATTATACTGTTATTTCACATTACATTATTGATAGGTCACCTCCTAAACTAATCAGCAAGGTAATTTAGCCATATTATCAGTCTTTATTTAAACAAAAACTAGTAAATTTGTGTGTCATTACATTTAGGTTTTTATGAGAACAATATGGAAGGTAAACAAAAGCAAATAAAATTCGAACACTCAACCTTATAATTGAAGGACAATACTCCTAATAATTTAGACAACCCAATATATATTCTCTTTGTTTTCAAATAAATTGACTTTTGATTTAAAAAAACACATTGATTAACAATATAGAAAAATCATGCGTTATATAGTATTAATCTTTTATGATTTTCAATAATAAGATTCCCTTATAGTCTGTTGTTAATGATGATATGATTGGCAACATTCGTATAGTAATAACGGCATTGCTGTCGGTGCAATTGTGAGCACCGACAACGTACGCAACATTGCGATTGGTCAATGAGACCTACGGAGACGCTACATGTTTTCTTTTTTTTTTTTTTTTTTCTTTTTTCCTAACTAAATTTTTATCGGCATATAGGCTATGGTTACGCGGAATATGCTAATTAGTATTTACTCCCTCCGTTATGACGCTTGATAATGCACAACCCACATACCAAGCGTTAATTTTAATTGAAAACGGAGAGAGTACACAAGTAAAAATTATGAAACAACTTAATATGAATTTAATTAAGTATATTTACTTTATAAATACTACTAGTATTTTAGTATAGTACTTAATATGATACTTGATTAATATTAAATACTCCATCCGTCCATCTCAAATGTTGTCAAATCAAATTTGTACGGAAATTAAGAAGGAAAAAATGAGAGTTTTTTTTTCTAAAGTTGCCTTAAGAGATAAACATTTAAATATAGATAGTGGGTATAGAGAGATAGATACATAATAGAGATAGGGTGAGGGAAATAAATTAATTTTAAATTGGGAAATGAGTTTGTTGTTGAATTTTTTATATTATTTGGTTTTTAGTGGAGGGGTATTATTAGAAAGTACGTGGTATACAATTGGTTTGACAATATTTGAGATAGACGGAGGGAGTATTTATATATTTTTATGAATTAATGGTCAAAGTATTTTTTATCTTTGACCCTAAAGTATCAAACGCAAAGTAGTACTCCCTCCGTTTTCAAATGAAAAACCATGCGTCACTTTCATTTGAGAACGGAGGGAGTATATTTTAATTGATTATTTTAATCAATCTGGTAAGAGATTAGACGGTTATTCATTAATTTATCATCACGGGTGACGTAATTAGAAGCAGACATTGATGACTAATTGACTATGAGGTTTAAACAGTAGTGATGTTGCATCAAGTTTTGTCAGTAAACTACTACTACGAGTCGAAAACTTGATTTCAACATCATTGAAGGCAGGGAGTGGCGAATGGTTGATGGTATGTAATTTTTCTTTGTTTTGTTGTAGAGTTTATGTTTATGGTACGGTTATCACTGGGCCACAGTCTAAGCCCAACACGGAACACCTCATCTGTAAGCTTAGTCGATCCACATTGGATAAAGCAATATCAAGGACACTTTATATATCGTGAACTAATAGTACTAATACCTTTTTTTTTTTTTTTTNTTGTAATCATAAAGGAAGGAGCTAGTGAATAGAGACCGATACACCTAATGTTACACCTAGCTGAAGTTTGTTGTAACTTGTTACTGGTTGTTGGAGTTTGGTGTAAGTTTGGCGGTTTGTTGGAATTGTTGGTTTTCTGTGACTCTAATATTTTGGAACTAATTTTGTTGTTTGTTGGAAATTGTTAGAGTTTAGTGAAAATTGTTGAAACTTTTTATTGATCGTTGAAATTTGCTGAATAACTGTATATTGTTTAGTCCATTGGCTCTATGTCTAGAACTACTATTGGCCCACATATTGTTTGAAATTTGCTAAAAACAAAGTCTACTACAAATTGCTTGAAATTTGCTAAAAACAAAGTCACATATTGTTGGAACTACTATTTCAAAACTTAATACACCTCAATAGTACAGTTATTTATAAGCAAATCGAGTATATAATATTGTTTAGTTTATCTCCTAAAAATTTCCGGATCATTTGTTTTGGAGCTACTCCATAAAATTAGAGCAAACTCTTCACCGAAATTTGTAAACATAGGCCATTAGAAATGCCAATGCCAAGGTAAGCATATATCTCAGGCCCAATTGTGAAGCTAAGGCCCATCTTTTGTTTTACAAAGCTACACTAGGGTCACTACCTAATAGTAATTTGCTGGTCCTGTAAACTAGCCAAGCCCAAAAGTAGGCCCACAAAATACACACCATTTTCTTCCTTTCGATTTCTCTTTTCTTCCCCACTATCTCGATTCTTTTTCCCTCCATTATTTTGATGAATCCTCATATTATTGAGTTACTCATTAATAGAGCCACAATGTACTAGTTAACTACAATTATATTGCGTTTGCGTGGTTATAATTCTTAACCGACACTCTTGAGTGGATTGTGTGTTTACAATTGTTGTGTATATGACACTATTTCGTATAATGTCGAAAGGATGATTAGCATAAATATTTGTGATCCATAACCCCTCATTTCCATTTTCATATCCATGCTACATAGGTAGTCACAGGCTCCAACTATCAACTTTATTAGGAGTTATATAATTGATTGAGCCTCCAATCATAGGTTTAAACTTTTGGTTGGAGGCCCAATCGATTATATATCTCCTAATACTGACTTGCAAAGTTGCAATTTTCGAAAGATCATGTCATTACGATGTTTTAAGTAGTCAATGGTCCTTGTTAGAGTTCCGCACAAGTAGAAGAAAAGTGTGAGACTCCATTAAAAGGCAATCAAAGATGCCATATGGCGATATACATGCACCAATCCACTCCAAATTTAATGCTTCTTGTGAACTTTAATTTGGTCCTATAAACTCTTATAGCTGTACCAGCTAATCAATCCAAATAACCACAGTGATGCTTAAGTGATAATTTCTGACTAATTGAACCTCAGTCTAAGAATGACATGACATGATTAGTCCAAATCAAGAATTCATCAGTATTGAAATTGGCTTCCAAGTTGGTACTTTTCTTTTCTTTTTTGGGTTTGCTATTTGCTTTTTGGTGAAAATGCATGGTGTCCACAGTTGTATTTTCTCTACCATTTACTCCTTTGGTAGAGTTTGGTAGGAGTTTTGAATAATGAAGTCCATTCACCGCCCAATATTGACACCTTTAACTTTGTATTCTTAGTTCCATGTCATCACATTTGAGATTGTGTGTAATTTACTTATGTCATAAGTAAAGGGTATGTGTATTACTCGTCAACATCAAATAACGTCACATTACGTTTATAATTAAGTTATATTGTCACAATAATACAATATTATTATGATAAGATCAGTGAATTATATCTATAGAAAAGAATTATGTATACAGTTACAATTCTCAAGATTTGAATTTCTTCATTGAATTCCTATGAAACGTTCAATTGCAATATTTGATTGCGAATAAGAGTTATAGTTTATTGCATTTTTGAAGAAAGTCCTATTTTTTTGTTTGTTCGCTTTTTGTCAACTAAATAATTCAAAAACAGCTACTTTTCATGAAATACATTTTGCTGTATTTTCTCTGCATATCAATCAAAACGACCATCTTTAAAATACTAAACTCTTATCTAAACTCTTATCTAAACATCTTTTATATAAAGATTAGATGACTACTCACTTATTTAGTTGACTTGTAGGATTATAGTTTTAATTTATAGCAAAGTTAGGTGAAGAAAGAAAAACTAAGAACTTGAAATATGGAAAGTAGCCCACAAACTTGTAGCAACACACACCTCCCTTATGTGGAATGAGTCATTTTCCTAGACCAAAATTTCACTATTAGTCTTTCCTAAGTTCCTGGTTGACATCCCACTTTTTTTTTGGGAAAATGCCTTGGTTGGTTCCCTGTTTTGAAACAAATTAAAAGGGCCATTGAAGGCGGCTATTGTAGTTTATTAAGCATCATCCAAAAAAGTTCCTTGAATTTTGATATATAGTTTGAATAGTACATTCTTTATAAGTATTTATTTTAATTCTTTTTTCTTTTTTTTTTTTTTTGAAGTCCAATGAAGCAAATCTCCCTACACCAATCACTATATAAAACCCTCAATAGATTAAGCATAATTTGTCTCATGCAGATTGCACAGAGCACAAGCACAAGCTTTTTGCCTTCAACGACACACAACCTTTAACTATACATTATATACTCCACATATATATAAATATAAGCAATAAATCCATTCATTATACACTTTGTGTGTTATAATATGAGCAGAGCAATTGCATTCTTGGTTCTTCTCTTTCTCATCCTCTTCTGCTCCATAACCCCACAGATGGAGGCACGGCGGTTGCGAGGCGTTGGTGGTGGCAATGGCGAGTTTGTTTTCGAGTCGAGGAAGAGCTCGGGCCCTAGCAAAGGCGGTCCGGGCCATAAGAGGCTCAAGAACCTTCAAGTATTCAGAGTAATCAAGGATTCTGGTCCAAGTCCTGGTGTAGGCCACATGTATGTTGATCATGGCAATCACAATTAGCATATCTTCGTTTTTTGTTTATTTGTTTTGTTTTCTTTCAATTTTTGAGAAATCCAAGTACATATTCTTTTGGATTGCTTTGTTTTGGTTTTGTACGCAACAGATGAGATTAACATGTAGGTGATGGCTATATATGCCATACATGATAGTTTTGAATTGAAGTTTTAATTGTGGTTACAATTCATTGGTTATTGATTGTTTTTGGAATCAACAATTGTAATGAAAATGCCATGATGTATAGTACGGAGTACTATTTGGTGCAAAGGAGGCAAAAGGGTGATGTAAATGGAATCAAATCTATGTCTCTAGTAGAAACTTATCAAGAATTTTACCAGTTAAACTAGTGATATATGCATATCGATACGTATGTGTGGTTGTATAATGAATATCCTTTGAAAATCGATAATGAGTTATCATATGCCCTTTATATTAGGGACATGTCTGCTCGGATTAAGGAGTTGCGTCTTGCAATCAAGGTGTATTGAAACTGCAGGTCATTGTCTTAAAGCAACAGATTAGTGAGATTAGGAAAGTTAAGAGAAGGAAGAACTACTAGTCCATTTCGTGCACGTAAGATAACATCCCATTTATGGTATTCTAACATGAATATTCCTCCTCCATGCAAACTCTTATTTATTAGGCAATTCTTCTGTAGCTCGAATTGTGAATAGAAGCTTTGTTTTGTTCATTATAACGAATAGACGACGACAAAACTAAGCTATAAAACAAGGAAGTCTGGAACTGACATGAGCCTGGTTTTGGGGCTGTTATTAAGTACTGTTCCCTTGTTTTTTCCCCATGTTTTAGAAGAATTTGAGTATATACTAGTGCAGCGAAAGTCACTCAAAACAGTGTAGTTAAGGTCACTCAAAACAAACCATGGAGCAGGTGGGCGAGGTGGCCTCATCAGCACATAGGACATTTGCTCGATCATCATCATACATACAGGCATGTCCCTAGTTTGTGCCCTTCCTGTCCCATAAAATGGAAAGGGGAGCAGGTACGGGTTGGGCATTTGGGAATACTTGGGTTCCAATATTAAACAGGGAAATGTTTGATTGGATGATCAATCCTCAACTTCATGCTACTTTTCTCAAGAGTTGTCAACCTACTGGATTAACCAATTGTTGAATCGTTCTCCGAATAAATTGGTCTATCTACAAATGGGCTTAGAGCTGACCACTGGGGCTACACTTACGGATCCAAAAAAACGAGGGGTGACTCAAAAAAAAGTTCAAACAAGTTTTCATACATTGGTAATCAAAGAGATAACATGATCACTTAGAAACATGTACTATTGGGTTGCCAACCCATTGGGTCAACCTATCATTCTTCAAAAACTCAGCAGTACTATAGTATCTCATTTTTTCACCCGTTTAATGGTTAAATGAACTGATTGACTTTAAACAATTTAAGGATTATTTTAAACAAATTAGGGACTATTTTGAAAATATTACGAAGGATTTTAAAAAATGAATTATGGATATCTTTAAAACTCATCAAACTATCCATTTCTACCCACCCCTAATTTTATAATCTACTCGTATTTGAATTATTCACATTAATTATATAACAACAAACAAAAAGTTGATAATGATTTTTTTTTAATTTTTTTTTTTTCCGAGTCATGATTCACATGGTCGAGATTGATGCTCTGGCGCTTCCTTCCTAATTCCTATTTGCAATCCCTGCATTGTTTCTGATATCTTCAAAGAAGGAAACCAAGCGGTTGATCGAATGACAAAAATGGGGTATTCTTCCTCAGACTCTGTGTTATGGAATGAATCTCTCGGCTCCAAGAGGAGGAACTCCTATTTATTTATTTATTTATTTTTATCCCCTTGTTAGTTGTTACCTAAGAAAATAGAGCAAAGCAGTAGAAAAATAAAAATCGGGAGTAATACTTAACTCAATTTATTTACCGGCACCGGGAGTCATACGAAAACCCCTAGAGTTCTGAAAATGCGAGAACTTTTCCTTCTCCGACGACTCCTCCGGTGTCCCACCACTACCACCGCCATTAAAACCAGCGTTTTATCCAAGCAACAATCTCACTACACCACCGCTGCCACTACCGCCGTTACAGAAGAAAACCATCCGTTAACCGAAAAGAACCCTGTGAACAACAAAGGCAAGTGGGTCACTTTGCCGCCGTTTGCTTCTACCGTTAACCCCGCTTCACTGGGAAAAAGGCTAACTGGTCGGAGTTCGCAAGAACGAAATGTGTCCGTTGAGACTACAACGACAACGGCTCTCAAATGGGTTCTTCGTTGTTGCCCTGAACTCCCTCGTTCACTTGTCCAAAAGCTCTTTCGTCTTCGACAGGTCTATTTCTCTTTCTCTCAGAACTATTACGTTTTTTATTGGGTATTTGCTGGGATTTTTGTTCTTAGTAATTGGAAATTCCCATTTTGATATATGTATAGATTATGTGGGTTGAAGCAGTTGCATTAGTTAATTCTGGGTATTGGAATTTTGGAATAATTTGCTTTAACAATACCCAACTTTTGGGAATTTAGGGTGCTAGTTTGATTATTTGATTTGTGTGATTGTCTGTAATTATCATCATCTCATGGAGTATCTAATTGTCACTTCATGGGAGTGTGATCAATGAATGTTGGAGAAAGAAGGCTCATGCCTTATAACACCCAAGTTACTCATTTTTTTGGGCTGTGGGCAGGTTAGAAGAGAATGTGTAGAAGGAGATTCGGGCGGTGGTGATGAGGCTCAAGAATGTCAGCTGAAAAGGGTAATTTTTATGAGTTTGTGTTGATTTAGGTTCGTTGAGTATTGTCCAATTTAATTTATATTTGAGGAATTTTGATGTGTCAAAGGTGGGAGCTAAGCACTCCATGAACGAAGGAGATCGAATCTTTCTTCCTATAACTGTAACAGGCTCAACCATTAAGAAGCGCGAGTATAGGTGCAGTGAAGAAGAAATGAACTTTGTTCGTGGTCTTGAGTTGTATAAGGTGCTATATTGTTAAACCCCACATTGTCCTTGTGATTACAACATTTTCATTCATAACTGTTTGGTGCTTGCTAATTCAGGATTCTGCCATTATTGCCATCAATAAACCGCCAAAACTGCCAGTACAGGTAATGAGCAGGTACCCTTTCTTGCCTTCATCGATACATATGAAGCATTTCAATTTCATTGTTTTATGCTTCATTCTAACTACTGTGAATATACTCATTCCTCAGGGAGGGCATGGGATAAAGAAGAGTTTAGATGAATTGGCGGCAACATGTCTTAGATATGACTGCAAGGATCCTCCTAGGCTGGTGAGTTTCATGTGGATTGCTTGCATTTTTATTTTATGGCTTAACATTTATACAAATATGACCGAATTGTGGCTGGGGACACTAAAGAGCTCTCTAGAGGTGGATGTGTTGCAACAGATTGTCAATATGGTAATCTGACTTGAAAACAACATGTATTTTCTGGGAGGGAAACAACTTAGCTACTCACTATGAGTTGACTGATATGGATACAAGAACCCTTGTTTGTGGAACAATTGACATTGAGAAACATCAAAATTGAGATTGGAGAGAACTGTGAGAGAGGCAAAGACAATCATTTCGAGTAAAAAGAAGTTCAGAGATGAATTGGTCTAATTTTCTGCTCAGTTCAGTATTGATGCTTGCTTACATTGATTGTTGGTCATAACACCGATATTTTGCTTGTCGTTGTGAGCTGCAAAACACAGTTGGAACCATGAGACATTCATCTTCAATGTGTTGAGAGTAGTATGAGAATGAGCCGTGACATGCAATTCTGAGAAGTGAAATCAAATCATTTGTGTTTTAGTCTTACAAAAAGTTGAGTGGGCTATTGTTTGTCTTGCTTAGATGGGAATTAGTACGTTGTTAAAGAGAGCTTTGTGTTTTTCAGGTCCACAGACTTGACAGAGATAGCAGTGGAATTTTGGTGATGGGAAGAACGCAAACAAGCACAGCTGTCCTTCATTCTATTTTTCGCGAGAAAACTATTGGTATATTGGACGAGGTAAGTAGGTATATATATTATTTTATTGTTTGTATTTCTAGTAGTGTCTTTCCGCTGAAATGAATCTGAACAAATCAAATAAAAGTAAGAATTCTTTTGTTGGTGCAAGTATTTTGATTAGACTGCTTTGTGCACTTACTGCAATAAATGAAGCTAACTTATTCCTTCTTTCCAGAAGGAGATTGACTGGGGGAAGAAGACACTACAGAAAAGATACTTGGCACTCGTCTTTGGGGTTCCTAGACAGTTGAAGGGATTGATCAAAGCAGCACTAACAAAGGTTACTTGATATTACCATTTCTGGCACAAAAAAGTTGAATTAGTAGGGACTATCACATGGCTGCAAGAATGTGGATTGAACATGAAATAAAGAAACATCTCTAGTTGTGATGTTGCAGATTGCAATTCATTATGAGCTTTTATATTTAGGTCTATGACTGGATGTGAATCTTATATTTCTTTTCTCAGTTTACATTTTCCTAATCACCCATCTATTTTGGAGCCTCAATGGGTGTGGTTATCAAAGTTGTTGTACTTGTACCCTTTTCCATTCTTTTTTTAGTGAATTGATAATTTTTGTAAAAGTAAATATGTTAAGTGGCATCTTTTGTAATGCTGCTGGTTGATATTCACAGTTTCCATGTAGGGTGTCATGTGCCTACCAATTACAAGTAGTATGAAATAAGACATGCATTCATTTGGTCATTGTGCTAAATGAGTTACCATCATTGGCCTTTTGAGCGTGGTTTTAGCGCTGACAGTAGATGATACGTTTGCTGTTTAGATATATAGACTAATATAAGCATTGATTTTCAAACTCTTCAAACATCTATTCACTTTACTATTGCTGGTATGACCATTGTGGCTCATCTGTTTTCTTCTTTTAGGTGGTAATGGATGATGGAAAGTCAGAGAGAATTACTGTTACAGATAGTGCTTCCTCATCTCAGCATGCTGTGACAGAGTACCGGGTCATCGAGACTTCTAGCTATGGTTGGTGATATGTTTCTTACTTCTGAGATTCTGTTACATTTTGTGGCTGCAAAAACTTCTTTGTTGTTTGGGTAAAATAATTCTAGTTAGAGGCTTCCTTTGTATGGTTGCCAACTTGCCATTACTCCGGCTCAATTAAAGCGGAAATCTGTGATTTAGAACTGCTATTTTTTAGGTTGAGTTGCTAGGAGTTCACTTAGACGACCTTATATGAAATCATATTTGGACAAGTGGTTGCAACTATCTACTTTATCTCACTTCCTCTGCTAAAAGATTCCTCCCCTGCTGTTAGGTTTTGTTCCCAGGCCTTGGTTCTGTACAAAATCTGTTCTTAAATGTGGTCTTGCCTGGGAACATAATGAGAATGAGAAGATCTTGTAAAATTTTTGAGTGGCTTTTTGTGGAACACCACAAGGAGGCTAAAAGGAAACCCTATCAAAGGTGGTGTGTAAGAAGAGAGTTTTCATAGTATGTTATCAATCTTTCTATCAACTGCAGGACATAGTATTGAGGTTGGTGAAAGGGCCTTCAATGCCTCTTAACATGAGGAGGATGTGGCCTCATTGCAAGCAAAGGAGTGGGGAGATGGGAAAACAGAATCTAATGCTACCTATTTTATAAGTTCAAACTGTTACGGGTTCTAGTGGCGAGGTGAATGGCAATGAGGGAAAAGCGGTGTGGCTATAGTGTTTCGTTTCTCAAAAGGATCTGTCTTTGAGGGTCTTAAGTAACGGAAGCTGATATTCTGGTTGAATCCTTTTAGATTTTCAAATATGATTTTACATATCTATGATTGATGACCAGAAGCCATATTATCATCTGGGATAGAAATATAATTTGATCACTTTTGTAATAATCTGCCAGGATTTACATGGCTAGAGCTCTCCCCAATCACTGGTAGGAAGCA
>BSSO01004579.1:0-14318 GCA_030267885.1 Mesembryanthemum crystallinum | reverse complement strand
AAAAACTGGAAAAAACCTAAGGTTTATGGGTTTTGTTTCAACTTTGAAAATTTGTGGGTTTCCGCAGCTGTTTCCTAGCGTTTCCACCGAGTACCCGTTTCGGGGACGTCTCTGGTACGTGGTACGTCACTAGGTAGAAGTACCAGTGCTTCACAGGTCATAACTCTATGCTCAGGTGTTCAATCTAGATAAAATTTTATAATAGAACTCATATTAAGTTTTCAATACCTACGCATTGGAAAAGCCACATAGTAATTCAAGCCGAATAAAGTATTTATGCTTTAATTTTTTTATGCCTTGAAGATTATTTTGGCCATGGATATATTCAGTTTCATGGCCATAATATATTGATCTCGTCATTTTTACACACTTAAACTTCTTTACAGGATCAAAGCCTTGCTTACTAGTTTACCCATGTCTATGCTTCTCTCAATGTTATTTACAAGTGAGGAACTTTTGATGTTACGCAACTTCAGATTAATAATCACGTCTTCAAGAGGAAGTAATATTCTGGTTAGATCAGGGACGAATTGAATATAGTGATTGTTGCATGTTTTATAATGGCAAATATAATGACTACACAGAGGAAAGAAAAACCATAGTTGAAGAAAATTAGTTGCAGGAAACACGGACAGGTCAAATAAATAACTACACGATGACTTTGACATACCTAAAGTTGGTGCATGTTTATGAAAAGCATAACGAACTTTTGTTTAATACTTAACTTATATATCCTTTTGAAAGTAATATTTCAGACCATACCAGGCCAAAACTAGCCCATGGAAGTCGACCAAAAATTGGAAATTGAACCGTGTAACAGTTCAACAGCTCTAAATGAACACCATACTAAAAAAACATTGAAAATTAAATCAGTTACTTCTGGGGTCTCAAAGTAAAGGCTTTGGGATTCTGTCGTCATAAATCTGTCAATATCAAAGCTGTATCAACCATGGTATAGAGGAGGAAAGGCGGAGAAGGGGTTTGATAGGTGAGACATTGGTGGAGCAGGAGCTCCAAAGAAGCGGCAAGAGCTGAGGAGAAAGGCATGTGGTATGGTTAGTGGAGAAGTAGGCAGGGCATCATTGATGGAAGTGGTGGGCTTCAAGTACAGCCAATGTTAATGCCTAAGAGTAAGAAAGAAGAGAAAGGACAGCAACAATGGTTCTCATAGGGAGTGAGAGATATTATGTTGGTGGGAGAGAGTGGAAAGAGAGACGGAAATTCCAGAGAATCATTACATGCAGAATTCAGAAATATAGGAAAGAGGAAACAGTAGATGAGTGGATGAGGTAAAAAGAGTATTTTTGGAATAATATGAGCATAGGTCTGGACTGAAATTTATAGGAGAATTATGTTTCCTGTTTTAATTTTCTAACTTTATTTCCATGAGATTCAAATCGATTTCATCATTTAAGGGTTATGGTTGGCATTTTCGTACTTTCTATCAATGCCTAATTCATTCTTCTTATAACATTGAACACAGGAAGCAACATTGCCTCTCTTTAATGCCTTGTGATGATCTTTAATGCCTTGTGATGATAGCCAGTAGCAATAGGCTCAATATAAAGGAAAAATTGTCATTGCTCCAGATCTCCTTCTAAAGGTGCCCCCTAGCCCTTTGTCACCCATCAAAACCCATATTTTCTCATGCCCATGAAAAAGCACCTTCCGCAAGCTTTCCGCTTCAAACCAATTCCCAAACTGAAAGATATCACTTTTCCACAAAAATAAAAAATAAAAAATAAATAAATAAAATAAATAACAAAAAACGTAGATACCGATGTCATCAAAAGAAAAAGATATTACTCTTCAAAGTTTCAAGGGAAAAGATTATTTAAATGTTGACAAACCCACTGAAACTGAAAATTCTTGTATAGCCACTATCTAGCGATTTTTTTTAATAACCAAATCAGCAGAAAAGAACTAGGTTTTTCCCCTATGTTACTCGGACTCTTTATTTCACCTCAAGTACCCATGTCGGATCCTCGACATTCCGACATGGGTACTGACACTCGATCCTTCACTTTAGGCCAACAAATCACAAATTTCTCCAAAAAATGGCGAGCCCGACACCTCGACACGTACCCGTGTCCGACACTTATAGCCGAGTCCAAGTAACATAGTTTTTCCCCCTAAATCGCTAGCTGTTTTTTTGCCATTTTATGAATCATCTCTTCAAGCGACTTGCCCGGCCAAACCTATAAATACCCCTGATTGCCTCTTCGAAAACACATTGAAGTCTCCCAACACACCTCCCCGAGAGATACTAAAGGACTCTTGGTCTCATCAAAACCGTGCAAAAACTCCTATACAAGTTTCGCATGCTCAATATGATCTTCCCAATTTTCTGATGCTATCTAACAATCACAAAGATTCTGGAAAGTGGAGTGTATCGTGCCCATACGTCATAGACGTCGCATCCAATACAAACAAAGCCAAGTCTACTTAACTAAGCATAGAAGCTAAGCACAAAAGAGAGATTAGATGGTATTAAAAGCTAAGCTTAAAAAAATCCAAGTCAGTTCCAGTTATGCATAAGCAAAGTAGGGATTACAGATCAACACTGATGTGCCACATATTTCCTTTCTCTAAAAGGCATTCCCCTCGGCCCACCGTAGTCATACTCCACCAAGAAATACTGACATAGGGCAGTAATTACTTTTATATAGATCACACACATCCATCAAAAACATATAGGTATAGAACTCACCATCAGATTTTTCTGCCTGTACCTCCTCATTAAACTGCATGATAGAAACGAAGGCAGATAAAAACATAAACTAAGACAATGTCCTATAGCAAGAAGTCCTCAACTTCAAATAAATAAAATTGAAGATAATCAACAAACGCACCATCTGTGTGCTCACAGTCTCATTAATGAAAACCTTTCCTCCTTGCTCATCAATGTGGTTATCTTGCACCCTAAAATTTAATGATGATGCAGAAAAATATTCAGGAAAACATTTGCAGAAATTTTAGAAATTACAAACATGCCAAGGTAGGTTAGGCAAAGTCTCAACTATATAACATAGGCAAATGTGAAAGAAAAGACCTGCTATCATCTCCAAAACCACGAACACCCATGGAACTATGATCAGATGCCAGAGAACCAGCACGTTGGAGATCCAGGTTCACATTAAATTTAGTTGGTTGCCTTGCATCCTGCATAAATCAAGGCAACATTAACCCTCAGAAACATCAGTCAATCCTCAAGAATGAACTTAGTAATGGTACAGTCCTAGCAGGCAAATACGGATGGAAAGCAAAAACAAAGTAGAGAAGTGGAGAAAGGAGTCATCAAAATGAGAGAGAGAGAGAGAGAGAGAGAGACGAAACAGCAGTTCAAGCACCCTCTTAGATTGAGCTCTGACTTGTTAGCACTAGAGCACCATTTAAAATAGACAAGATGAGGATATTAAATCATATCGCCAATGGGCCACACTATGGAGGGATTAGTCCCTTCGACCACACAGTCATTCCAACTCTAGCATGTAAAAGTCACACATATATGACCAGAAGGATTAAATACATTCCCATGCCACATTAATGTTGCAATACACAAGGTTTATCCATAAGAGTTAACAAGGTACAACAAGGAGGATAAGACGTCCTCCAAAAAAAAAATAAAAAAAGAAAAAAAGAAAAAAGAAAGAAAGAAAAAGAAAAAGAAAAAGAAAAAAGAAAAGAGAGAGAGAAGATCAATAAAGTGTAGCCCGCCAATCACTCTGTATTTCTGACAGAAAATTCCATGAAAAATCCTATGAGCAAAGACCCAAAAAGAGGCTGAATAAACCATCTTGTCCTAGACCAAATACTTAGAGAGATAAAAAATTCCTGAAGATCTGATTATTTCTTTCAGTACACAAGCACAACAACAAACATTGCACAACACAATAAGATCTTTGCCCCCTTTTTAGACCCCAGACCAATATACTTCCTCTGAAACATCAGCATCGAGGATGAAGGAGATAACCAACACTCCCCACTGAATGAAAATAAGTATTGCCCGATACCCAAAGCAAAAGGGGCAATGCAAGAATAAGTGCTCATTTGTTTCCCCCCTGCTGAAGCACATCACACAAACATCTGGAGATAACGCCTTATATGGCTTCCTTACTTTTACCTCAAATTCTTGGTGTTCACTCCTATTAAGAACCGCAGTCCACCACAAAACATGAGCCTTTGATGGCACTTTAGCACCCCAAATAACAGAGCTAAGAGGGAAAGAAGAATTAGGAGTAGTGCTGTAGTGGTAAAATGCTGGAAAAAAGATTTTGTGGAATAAAACCCGTGTTTGGTAAAGCCCAAACTCTTGTTGTCTAAATCAGCATCATAAAAAAAGAAGTCAAGAAGGAAAAGCAAACCAAAGAGTTCATTGACTTCTCTCCATCGACATTCCTCATAAGATGGAAATTCCAAGCGACAAAAACACCATCAAAAGAGTAAAAGTGAAAATTAGGCATTAAATGGAGGGACGAGAGATTGTATAGGTGGGGAATAGAAACTGAAAAAGGAATATCATCCCTCCAAGCATTCTCCTAGAAGAAAGCTATATCCCCTAAGCCAACATTGAGGCTGACTAGGTAAGAAGAATAGATGCTGGAAATGAATTTCCAGGGGCTAATAGAAGTGCTACCTCTGCCAACACAAGAATCCCAACCAGGGACGAAGCCAGCAGTTGGCATAAAAGGGGGCCAACAACCTTTGTAATAGAGATTTTATTTTTTTTTATATTTTTTTTTTTATGTAGTACAACTAACTGCAGTTTTTCACATTACGATCTAATTTACATAATTTAGAAATAAATATAAACACCATATATTGAGTTATTGGATGTACAGTGGTAAGTCTTGATTGTAACTATGTGCCCTATTGTGTGTTTCTCTCTCTTTCCTCATACATTTAACAAACACTATTGGTTTGCTCCAATTAAACATTAAAAAAATGCAACCTTTAAACTTCAATTGTGAGATTTAGGAGTATAAAATGTTGGTGTGCATTTTATCTACTTCAAACAGTTAAATCTATACATAAAGTTATTTCACCAAAGTGCAAATGGGCCCCACGTTTTAATTATTAATAGGGGCCAAACCCAAAAAGCTACAGAATTATATAAAACATTTCTATCAAAACTAATAAAATATGGCAGTAAGCCCAATAGCATAAGGGGGGCCTGGGCCACTTCAGGCCCTAACATTGCTTCGTCCCTGATCCCAACCAGCAGTCCAAACTTGCTCCGAATAACCCTATGCCAAAGAGAATCAAGTTTAGTAGGGAATCGCCAAAGCCACTTGCAGCAATGTTTTTCCACACGNAAAAAAAAAAAAAAAAAAATCTTCTTAGGTCGACACACCCTCTCCCAAGCAACCAGATGTCCCTAGATCTCACACTAGTGCGATCAGAGAAACGCACATAATCCACTCTAGCTTCCTAGCAATAGGACTCAAAAAATGGATAAGAGTGATACAGCCCCCAAAAGAAGAATTTCCACCCATCTAAACGGTTGGTCACTTACTAAACCACCGCGTCCCAAAAAACAATTGAGCTAGGGTTACCCCCTAAAGGAACCCCCTAGTAGGTAATAGGCCCGCCAAGAACAATACAACCAGCCAAGCAGGCAAGAGCTAAGTCCGAAGTCCAAATTAACCCTCGCAACCCCACTCTACAAATTAACTCGAAGACCTGAGATGAGATGACTCAAAAGCACCCCCGGGCGACAATTTAAGGATTCGTGAGTCTTGGGTTTGGTGAGGGTTAGCAGTACGCTCCTTTTTTTTGAGAGCTCTTGTAGGTACAGAATACACTTCACAATATCTCTATCAACACCACTAAGAGCCTACCTGCTAAGAAGAACATCAACCACAAGAGTGAAAAGAAACGGGGACAAAGGGTCACCTTGTCTCACACCTCTAGAGGCACTAAACCAACTCCTAGGATAACCATTAACTGCAAAAGAGAAGCAGGCAGTATTGAGACTGCCCATGATCCACCTACGCCACCTAAGAGGAAAACCTTTCCGCTCCAAAACCTTGTCCAAAAAGCCCCAATTCATCCCTATCATATGCCTTTTCAAAATCCAATTTAAGAACTAGACCCCTATTCCGCACATCTTCACATCCTCCACCAGCTTGTTAGCAACTAAGACAGCAGCTAAAATCTGCGTCCCCTCAATGAACACTTTGAAATGTGGAGATAGTGACAATGACTCTACCTAATCTATTGGCTAAGACTTTAGTAAGAATCTTGTATACACTAGTAGCCAAACTAACCGGTGTAAAATCCATAAATCTCAAGCACCAATCCTTTTTGGGAACCAAAGTGATGAACGTCGAGTTACTCTACAAAGAGCACTTACAAATCAGTCCAAATAACCTCCTAACAACGCTGCAAGAAAGCAATAGTAAAGCCATTCGAATCAAGGAGACTTATCACCCTCCATATCAAACGGCTCTTCTCACTTCCTCTATATCAAAGCAATGCTCAAGCCACAACGCATCATCACTACTAATGGAGACTAATATAATCCTTCCATTATCGGTCCAGAGAAACAGTCCTCCTAGAACGAGAAAAAGGATTTGCAGAAAGAAGTAATCTCATCACCAACTAGAATGGAATCAGAAACAATCTCCCCCAAATCTCTCTCCGCCTCCCGAATATATCTCTCTCTTCCTCCTCTTAGCACTCGCCACTCTGTGAAAGAACTTAGAGTTACGATACCCTTCACTATCCCATTTAAGCTTAAACTTATGGAGCCAGCTAACATTCTCTCGAAAAAGAATCTCCTCACACTCTTTTTCTAAGGATGTTTTAGAGAGCAACTGATTAGAGAGGGCACCCTGCTGGTGGAGCCCGTCCAAAGCACTTATCTCCGCCCAAATCTCATCCTTTCTAATCCTAAAGCCCCCGAACACTTCCTTATTCCACTCTTGTAACTTGTCCTTAACATACTTCAGTTTCTTTATAAAGGAAATAACAGCCCAACCCAAATCATCACACTCAGACCCTCATTGCTAATAAGATCCTCAAAAACAGCATGAGAAAGCCACGTATTCTCAAACGTAGAAGGCGTGGGACCCCACTGAACTTTATTAGACTCAAAACACCAACGGACAATGATCTGGAAAAACACGGGGGAGAGCCTCAAGAATCAGGTTCGGCAAACTATCCTCTCAATCTGGACATGAGAGGAATCTATCAAGACGAGAAGCAGCAGAGCTGCGATTAGGAGCAAACCAAGTGTACTGCCCACTGGACGGAGGAGTATCAAGGAGGGCGCAATCCTAAATGAAATGGTTGAAGGCAGATATATTAGAAGTAATCCAGGAACCACCCATCTTCTCAAAAGAGAACCTAATGACATTCAAGTCACCAGCAACCTGACTCCCACAAAAACCCAAAACAAAAGACAATTTCTCCCTGAATAAAGAACGAAGAGAACGAGAAGGCTCATACAGAGGTAAACCAACAACTACCTTTTCGCTTAACATCGAAGCAAACCAAATCAGAAAAAGGCCCTGTCAAAACACCTAACTTAGAAGCAACCCTATTGTCCCACATAACAATAATGCCTCCCAACGCCCTACAAGAAGCTAGAAACCCCAGTCCTAATGATGACTACCCTACACACTTCTAATAAGGAAAATCCTCCCTCTTGGTCTTTTGAAGCATAACCACATCAGGGGAGACTCTACTGATAACTGCACAAATCTTACCACGTTTAACAGGGTGACCAAGACCACGGACATTCCAACTAAGCACCTGAGTCTTACCCCTCACATGTTTCCCTTTATCTACCATCATAGTTAATGGAAGAAGCTAGATCTTACAAGCCTCTCTTTACCCTCTTTTTCTTCCACTCAAAGACCATGTTAAGTGACACTCTAATATCAACAGGCTTGCCAACTGGAGAAACAAACTCTAACCCCAGGTTTTGGAAGAAAGCTTTTGGATATTGGCTGTCCCTCTCATTCCCTAGCAGTGAAGTAACCATAGCATTCACCTCAGACTCAAGGTTCTCTTTGACACTGAGTTACATCCGAAACTGCATTGGCAGCCCCAACATCAGCTGCCATTAACAAGGTGGATGAGGTATAAGCCCTCAAACCATTTGAATTGGGGTGACAATTTCAGCACTTGAATTGGGAAAAACTGCAATGTTTACGTTCCCTTCCTCTTTACTTGAACAAGCATTTAACTCATGAAAATGGTATATCGCGGAGCATANAGCGGTTCACTCACTCTGACCAAATGATTCAAAGCCTAATGACAGGGTCATGATCAAATCATTCTCACATTCTGTGATAATTGTTTGCATCAAATCTCATTGGTTTTTTTTTATTTAAAGAAGTGTTCTAGGAGCCTTTCCTTGATATATTTTCTACAATCATACAGGACAAGCAAACTCATCAGAGAGAAAGCAATTTCAAGATTACTGAAAAGGCAACAACAGAGGCATGTCACCATCAAACTTGGAGTGAATAGCAGTGGGTTATCTGCTTTTCCTCTTCAATTTGGATGCAGATCCAACACTAAGAACTCCCCACAGCCAATCACAAATTATAATTACCTTCAAGAAGATAAATTTCAGCCTTTTCCGGTCCTAATTCTGCAGCTTAGGCCTTGGGGACCGGCAATATGGTGTCTAAGGGCATTGTCTTGGTGGAAAAATAGTCGTGAAAATCTCAGCAGTAATGATAAGCAATTTCACACATGGTGAGAGAAAGAAATAACATCATCTAACACTATGGGTCGCATGCTAAATTTCAGCCTTTTCCAGTCCTGATTCTGCCGTATGGGCCTTGCGAGCCAGCAATATGGTGTCTAAGGGCATTGTATTGGTGGAGGAATAGTGTGATAATCTCAAAAGAAACTATACACAGAAGATGAGAGGCAGTTATTATATCATCTACTATGATGGGTGGCATGCTAAGGGTGGTGCAAATACCACTTGCACAGGTCCTTAGTAATATATCTCATAAATTTCTCTCCACTTTTTCCCTGAAAAATAAAGCAAGATATGGCAAAGAATTACGTTTCTAGTGATGTACCGCACATCAGATTTGCACAATCTTTTCTTACACCAGTGCTTACATCATCCACTTCTATTCTCTTGACAGTGGACATGATAAATTTCCTTTTCTTCAACAAAATAGATGGATGGATGGATGAGAATTTTAAGCTAGCCCTATTCTTCCAAAAGTTTGATTCCTGTTTCTTGATATGGCAAGGAATCCTCCCATCTTTAGGGGAACAAGACTTGAACCCAGGTTTTTCTGGACTGAGTAGAGAGTGTGCCACTAAGCTACCACCCCAAGCCCCCAAACACTTAATTCCTTCACTAGCATATCCCAATATTACTGCGTGTTATGACTGGCAAAGCTGAAAACTGGTGAGCTTGTTTTCTGTCATGGCTCCAATGCTTTATAGATTTAAAATATGATTTATAATGCAATGAGAGTAGAAAAAATCTATCTTCAATTGTGTAGGAGTCTGAACAGGCCCAGAAGTACAGGTTAAGGGAGCAAGCTAGTTGGTAAAATGTTAAAACTTGGATGCTAAAGTAAATTTCAATAGTTAAGTCTTGACAAAACTACTCTTATGCCCAACCAATTGACAATTCTAACACTGACAGATTTCTATACACCTCAAGAAAACATCACACAGAATGAGACAACACGAAAGTCCCATCAGATATATAGAACGTCATACTTGTAGAAGATAGCCTTTCTTTTTTACATATTTTTTAATGTATCCTTGGGGTAGCTAAGCATTTATGCTTTTCAACATCTTATAGGCTCTGCACTACAAGGCTCTTTTGTAGTGGTTTTCAGTTCTTATTCCTCAATCCACAAGCCTCATATTAAACGTATTATTAAGCATATATGAATATCAATTATAGACAAATCAGTTGATTTAGTAGGGAACTGAATTTTCAGGTTTTCTATACCACATGTGCCACACTGTCAGTAACACTAAGATAGGAACAAGTTATAGTACCTTTGACAATGACCCCGATGACATTCTACCTCCTTCAGAGCTTTTACCACTGGCAACATCAGCGAAGGACCTGCCAAAAGCAGGCTTTGCAGATTCCCCGAAGGTCTCAGAGTCACGCGTATTTAAGATGACATCCTCATCTCCATACCCACTATCATCAACACCCCTATAGACTGACGAATATTTGGTTTCCTCATCAATATCAAGGTCTCCATGAAGATATGTACCTCTTTCCTGAAATAGAACTCAAATGTCAAGAACATAGATTTGACTAGTAAAAATGCAATGCATAATAAATTTACTAAAACCTTACCTCCGCTAAATGAAGATCCTTAGTATCCTCACGCTCAATCTCCCGCGCTATTCTCAAGGCTTCCTCCTCGAGTTCCCTCATTCGGGGACCCTTCTCAAGTTTTGTGGTATAAAGTTCCTCGTTGAATGTGCTTTTCACACCAAATAATGTCTCATTAACCTTGAATTGGTCCCAGCTCCTGTTGGACAAAGACACCAATAATATATCAGCTATGAATAATGCGCAAGTTAAAAATAAAAAATATAAACGCGGTAGAAAAAAAGAAGCATGGCAAATTCAAATATTTGAAAATTCTAAGTGAAGAATGAAAGCACTCTAATGAAATTGACAACATGTGACCCCGCGAATTGGAAACAAAATAGTAAATGAGGAATGCAATAGTTACTATAACAACCCAGGCCATGGAGAGTCAAAAACATGTTCCAACTCAGGACATTGTGGATCATCCTCATCAGGCATCCATGGCTCCAGCTCTCTTTCCACCTCAGCATGACGAGACTGAGATATATAAGAATCCAGCATGATATCCCGTGGCCTATCACCTTCATTTGAGAGTCCTTCCCTGGTAACAGGAACATCCTGCCAGAAAATATGAAAATGATGAAAATCACACACTTGATCTGTGTCGCCTGACAACATGATTGGCAGAACATCAAACCATCAAGAGAGTCAGAGACCAGTGACGTGCATTACATAATAGATATCAGATTTAAGTAAAAAAATGTTCGCACGAAAACCAACTTCTTCAATGCACCAAGCATCAAGATTATATGGAAACCCGCAAGAATAATGGATTCCACATCCCATTAAATATACAAACTAAAAGTTTAAAACTAAAAGGGGAGGAAGCAAAAGGACCTTCGCCACAACTTGCACAAGTTCATCACCAGGTATTATTAGAGTTTTTGATAGAGCCTTGTTAACTGAATCAGAAGTAGCCTTTTGTCCTCTAGCAGAGACATCCTTTGTTAGCCGAGCCATTTTTAAGACAACTCCTGTAATGAATCAGCATCAAATATCAAAAAAGGGCATATCAAGGTGATCATGCATCTGACTGCATTGCAATTGTGATTTATAGAAGAAAACATATGCATGGTCCTTTCAATGAATTTAGAATTGGATTTATGAAACATACCGAAATTTTTATCAGTCTCTGTCGCATGGAAAATTCCAGAGTAGACAGAACCATTTTTAACCTGCACTTCCACATGATGTCCAATAAAACAGGTTGTCAAATACACCAACCGTTCTCGAGAAGGGTTTTCCAATCCTCCACCTTTGCTGCCACTTGCAATGCCTGTATCAAGAAAACATTTATTACATCGGCCATGATATATTAGCAACGCATTGGATTATAGATCTTCACCTGCACTTATCACCCGAGTGGGGTTCGATTTTCCAGGCTGCAAGTTGTTCTCCATCTTACTGCTGTTATCTCTTTCACCCCTGCGGCGGCCGAAACCATTTGCCGAAGATCTAGGCTGTGCGGCTTGCTGCAGGTTCATTCTGAGCAGACTGACACAACCTCCCTGATGGCATAGATTAATGAAATAAGCAGACAGTGGCATTGACCCCTCAGATCAGACCAGACCATCACATTCTCATGACAGATATAGATGTAAACATATTTATGATGAAACAAAACTTTCCGACATCGCATCAAAATTCCATCAACCCCTTTCCCCTAAATAAAAATAAAATAAAATAAGAACAGTTGAACCCTCTATTCTAAAACTGTATAATAACAGATACCCTTTGGAAAATAATCCCAATGCAAGTAAAAGCACAATTTTGGAGAAAAGAACAAAGCACATCCATAATAGATTGACAGTCATAATGTATTCTCGAATTCGCCTGTGTATAGTTGCAACAGCAATAATTTATCTGGTAAACCTTCTACTAAACCGGGGTAGAGGGATGATACAATGTCAGAAATAGAAAGGTTGTTTCTGAATAACCCTCACCACTACCACCACCCAAACATGTTCTTGCTAACTTTAATTCATGAAGAACGCAGAAGAAAACCCACTCATTCCAGTATAAACTACCTCGAGTTCGATTTCGAGCACCATAAAGCATATCTTATGTGTGTGCTAATAAATTGAAACAAGCTTTCTAACTCTACATCAAAACGTAAAGAGCTCAAACAATGACCAACCAATATCATTCTACACCCACCCAACAATTTCCTCATCTGGGTCATCAATTTCTCCCCAACCCATCAAATCATTTCCATTTTTACACAAACCACATGCAACATTAAGCTATTCTTGCACAATCCTCATACTATAAAGCACGATCCCTTTTCACTAACTCTTCCTCAAAGAACCCTAATTACCAAAATATAACTGAAATCAAGATATACAGATACCTCGAATCTTACCCGTTAGCAAGCAAGTGAAGCTCAAAAAAACAGCAAAGCAAACAAACAACGATAATTTTTTCCGGCTCTTAGTTGCTCATCGGTCTCATTTAGGTTTTTTTCTCGAAAACCCGCCCTAGAATTTTCGAACCTCGCTGGTTTAAGCTGAATCTCAGCTACGCGGGTCGATCAGCCGGAGCTACCCAGATCCGACCGTTTTATTCACCGGAAAACGACGTCGACGCCGGAGAGTGGTGGCGGAGATTCCGCCGCCGCCGCTTCTTGGCTCGAAAATCGGGGGTTGTGGGTTCGCCGGAGAAAATGGGGGGGTGTTGGGAGGTGGTGAGATTTTTGCTTTGCTTCTCTCTTTCTCTCTCCGCTTTTGAGGGGAGTTTTATTATTTTCAGAAGTTTTACATTAAAAAAATTAAAAATGGTCAAAAAAGGGCAAAAAAAAAAAAAATTGCAAGTTGTAAAAATAGTGTACAAATTACTGTATTGGGTACTAGCCGTTTTTTTTTTTTTTTTTTTTCCGGCTCATTGGTGATAAATCTCCATGATCATGACGCACTCCCTATGTTCACACACTATTGTTAGTATTGTGTTTTTTCTTTTTTGTGTTTTTTTTTTTTTACTTAATCAAAGACTTCAAACATAATAATAATACTATATTTAAATCATGGTTGAATGATGAGTAGTTAACAAGATGTAATATCTGCAAATAATCCAAAAAAATGGGTCATATGACAATAATAATCTTACATATACTTTGTCTCATAATAATCTCACTCTAGTTTTCAATCTCATGCGCTGCATAACATGATTGTTTCATTACAAAATTCTATTAGTTCGATAATCCAACTCTCTTCATTATCTATCTATAAACTACATTGAAAGGAAGTCTCAAAACCGTGTTGCCATGTGGCACAAAATCATTGGCTAATAGTTAAAGGGCAAAGTTGTTTTTCGATTAGATACCAAGGGACAAACATAAAAAGTAACCAAAAAAAATGTGACATCAATGAATTTATTTATGTATATTTCTAAGAAAAATTTGACACTAATAATCCGAAATTTGCCTCATTATACGAAAATAATCCCAAGTTGGGAAATGTATATAAATAATTCAAAGTTTGACACATGTGTACAATATTGGTCCATGTGTTAACGGTGTTACTATTTTGTTAAGATATGCTGATGTGGCACTAAAAAAATTAAAAAGAAAACCTAAAAAATCTTATAATTCAAAAAGGAAAGGAAAAATAAAATAAAAGAACCATTCCCCTCAACCTAACCCGGCAGCCCCCTCCATTACTTTCTCTCTCCTCTCCCCTCCCTCAACTACTCTGTCCTATCCCTTCCTCCACCGTCACCTGGCCTCCCCACCCCTCCACCAGCCCGCCATCCACAACCACCAGCCCCCATCCCTTCCTCCCCCGCCGTCCACAATCACCAGCCCCCATCCCATTCTCCCCCGCCGTCCATAACCACCAGCACCCATCCCATTCTCCCCCGTCGTCCACAACCACCAGCCCTCATCCCACTCTCCCGCTCTCTCCACCCTCAATACATAACCACCTCCTCAATGCTACGCCCTCCTGTCGCAATTGGAGCCCACCACCACCACCATCGTCTAGTGGTATGACGG